>JAMKCH010004595.1:0-36211 GCA_023653785.1 Ophioderma brevispina
TCATTATTAGACCAAATTGTTGATTTAAATAATTCCAACTGCACTTGTTCTTGTTTAAGGTTATAATGGCAGTTGAGTATGGAATTATTATTCCTATTTCTTGTGTAAAGGCTGTCATGTTCTGACTTGAAAACTTTTCAAGTTGATATTGCTTAGTTTCGTTTGTTTTCTTGCTTGATTTCTTATTGTTGGAGATTGGTCTTGTTTTCATATAGCAAATGTTCAAGTCCAAATTATTGTCCTTGATAGTAGCTGTAACTCCAGTTGAGAGTTGTTCAGTTCTGACAATGTTCATTGCTCCATAGTGATATTGTAGACATACAGAAGTCACAATAAGAGATGATGCTGTGGAGATCATTCCTTTGTTCAGATAAAAGTCAACTGAGAATGGCGAAGAAGTTTCTGCTTTCTGATGCTAACGAGGGGTTAAATATGTATTTTTGATACATATTTGGTTTTTCAGTTCACTGGCTGGTAAATGTTGTGGGGAGGTACAATGTTTGATACATATTGGGGAAAGGGAATAACAGTTCAATAACTGGTGATGCTGCAGTACATACTGACGAAGGGATATCAGAGTTCCTTTTTTAACGAAGCTGCAATATGTAACATACTGAAGAAGGAGAATTTCACTTGTTGGGGAAACTGCAATATGTAGTATTCATACATATTGGGAAGAAAATTTCAATTGCGTGAGAGTCACTCCTTGCTTCACATCACAGAGGATAAAATTTCCTCACGTCTGGAAACAGTTAAGCGCCTTCCAAACAAGTTCAATTTGTTCAACTGTAAAATGTGAAGAATGTCCAATCTTCCTTCTGTGCAAGGACAGTTAAGCGCCCCTTACACAAGTTCAAATTGGCATAGCCATGTACTTTCGCTCAAGGGATTTTAACCTCTATTAGCTTCTATTTGTGACTTCTCCATCCATTTTGGGCAGAAGTTCATTGCAAATGAAATATAAATTATATTGAAGCATGTGAAATTCTTGCTGCCTGCCGCTGCAATACACGTAGTTAACACTCATAACACTTGTTGACTTTGTCTGTTGCGTATTCTTTGCAAATGTCCATATTTGGTATTCAGTTTAGATTCATTTTCCAGTTACGTATCTAAGTCTATACAATATTACAGAATTTAAACTAATATTACCTTATAGGGGATATAAATTGCATACACTTCTTGGTTTTCCTATTGGAGTGCCTAATCAATTTTTAAATTGAAAGACTAAATATAACCTTCACTCTTTATTTCTGGTGAAGTGCTCCTGCCAATTGTGAGTTGGTGATATAATAAATATAACCTCCAATATATTTTGACCAATTTCTTTGAAGTTATTGACCAATGAAGAGTTGGCACTACTTCTTCACATACAATTTCCCATTAATATCAGACAAGAAATTCTGTAAATTTTCACAATTCAAACTGGCTACACTTTGCTGCACCTAAATATACCTAATACATTCAGGCCCGTCGCCATGGGGGGTGGAACACCCCCCAGCGATCCTCAAAAGAAGAGAAGAAAGAAAAAGAGAGGAAAAAGAGAAAAAGAGAAGGGAGAGAGAGAGAAAAAGAAAGAGAAGAGAAAAGAAAAGAAAGAGAAAAGTAGCGGAAGAAAAAATAAACAAAACAAGAACGGCATCAGAAGCATAAGATTTAACTCCAGACTAAGCATAAATCCAAATATCACAAATATTAAAAATTGATTCCCCTCAAGCCAACTAGTTTTGTTTCAAGTTTAGCCCACGGTATCAAGAATTGCTAATGTGCCAACAGTACTTGTGTTAAAAATGGGTAAAATAAATTTATGAAACCATGAGCATGGCAGTGGCATGGGCAAACAAGAGGGTAGCCATGGGCCATTCCCCCTAGTTTGGTCTACCAGTGTTAGTTGAATTTTCAGTCGGGGAGCTGAAGTGGTCAAAAAAAAAATTGGTAGATCAGTTCCCTAGCCCCCCAGCACCATAAACTTACAGGTCTACAGGTCTAATTACTATACTTTACCCTTCAAAAACACCCTTCTTAATAACTAAAATCCAAAAGCTTGCGGGGCTCCGCCCCTGGACCCCAGGCAGATGCTGTGCTCCTGCACCCCACCCGTTAACACTTACTGCATTGGGGGGGGGGTTCCTAGGGACCCATTTTTTGTTTTTACCGGCGATTTTTTAATACCTGCAAATATTTGGTTTATATTTTGTATTCGTCTATACTTTTTAGTTGCGCTAAAATTGTGCAAAAGCCAAAAAAAAACGCAACAAACCCATCAACCCATCGCGTCGATTTTTTTGCGTTAATTAGCATGGGTCCCTAGGAGCCCCCCCCCCCATTATGCACTAACGGAAATGCCCCCTGACAAAAATGAAAATCTTAATAGAGTTACTGTATTCTGATTTTCATAATGCATACCCCTAGTGACATCAACAAGTAAATAATTAATTTAAAAATCTTGCCAAAGTAGAGTAGGCCATTGGAGCCATATATTTTTACATACATCATGTGCGTTTTACTGTAGGAACTATTGTCAATTTATCCAAGTGACCCCTAAAAACTAGAAATGGCATCGAACATTTATATTTGTGCTAAATATGGTAAATATAGTTTCAGTCTATCTTCACCAATTAAATCAATCAGAACAACTCTAGGTGAAGCAATGCCATAGAAATGCAACAACCAATTATGGTCTTTTCGCACATTTTTGACACAAATAAATCAATGTTTGCCCCTAATTTTCTTACTGCCCAATTTCTCAGTTTGATTTCTTCAATTGTTGCTGTCTTTGAAGCATTCTAACATGTGGTGTATTTCATCTAAACATCCTTTAGGAAAGTGTTAATATTAGGGGTCCCTAGGGACACCCCACCCCCCCCGTTATGCACTACCGGAAGTGCAAACCCCTTATGCAGTTAGTGTTAAAAGGCATTGGCGCTCGCTATGTGTAGTTCCTGTGGTAGTATAGGCTTACACTGTCTCGTCTCATTGAGCAAAAGTTAGAAACCAGTCTTTCCTTTGAATTGATTTCTATTTACCCCCTCAAAAAGTTAAAGACATTTGCGCTCGCTATGTGTAGCTTGTATATTTCACCTCGGCAGTACAAGCTTAGGCCTATGCACTCGCCATTTCAGTGAGCTAATGTAGAAACCATTCTTGTCTTTGAATTGATATCTACTTACCCCCCACCTTGAAGGTTCTGAATAGCTCAAATCCAAGAGCCTCCGGGGGCTTCCTCTTCACCCCACCATGGGCCTAATCCGGGGCCCCGGACTCCACCCATTCAGGGCTTTGCGGTTTATTCCATTTTGAAAAGTCACTTGCGGTGTGTGCAGATCACAAGATGGTCTGTAAGAGCATCTCCTTAGGAAAGTCTTTAAATTGGCCTTAAGTGGGTCCCCGAACTGCCATGCCGTTAGTTGCAGTGTTTTATACGCTCACTACTATTCCAAGGACTCTTACTGCAGCAATACCATTTCTTCAGTTTCACCCCCCCCCCCCCGACAAAATGTATAGCGACGGTTCTGGAATACATTATGGAACATTTGTTTTTATTTACTTTCTTCTTGGTAGACTATCAACATTGTGTTACGATCCTTTCCTATACTCATGTCAAATTGAATGTTGAAAGTAACTAGACCATCTCATAAACCGGTTAAATGTATTGAGTGGGAGGAGTAGTCCTCTAGCCATTTTAGAGCTTTGTGATCGTTATTACTGTGAATTTGTGACCTTGACAAATAAATATAAGCTTGTGATTGACCGACTATGCCAAAAAATTTCTGTTCAGATAATGAATAGGTTTTAGCTCATTTGGTAGCATTCTCCTGCTCAGATCAACTATTGGAGCTCATTGGCATTCATCATCATTTGACTCAAAACAGCACCTATTCCTGTTTTTGACGCATCGGTCTGAAGAAGAAATGGCTTACTGAAATCTGGAGTGGCCAAAATTAGTTCAGCAGTGAGATATGACTTAACTCATTAAAAGCATACACATTCTTCTGTCCAATCTACTACTCTGGGCTTTTCTTTTGGTCAAAAATTCACTAATGGCCTTAACAATTTGTCATGTGTGGCACAAAATTCCTATAATATCCACAAAGACCTAAACATAAACCTGGAATCTTTTTTGGTGATGGTATGGAATTCTGCAACAGCTTTCCACTTTTTGTCCAGTAGGTTTGATTTGTCCAACTCCTACTGTGTGCCCAGATAGTGGACCTATTGGTTACAAATTTTGCTTTGTGGCTTTTATGGTTAAACCAGCATTTTCAATGTTTGTGGGACAATTATCCAAATGTTCAGATGGCCTTCCCATGACTGAGAAAATGCCACATATCATAATTGCCTACAATACCTCAGAACAACCTTCGAGAACAGGGTCTACTAATCTCTGGAATGTAGCACTGGAGTTCATCATTCCAAATGACATTACATTGTACGGCATATTGTCCAAAAGGTGTAATGAAAGCTGATTTTGCTTTTGCTTGTTTGTCAAGTCGGACTTGATAAAATCCTTTTGTCAGATCTAAGGTTGGAATGACTTGGCCTTGCTACAAACCAAATGTTCAATCTATCTTGGGATAGGGTGTAAGGGTCAAATCTGAAATTTTGTTAAGGCTTTAAAAATATGTGCAGACTCTTGTATCTCCATTTGGTTTTGCAACACAACAAAAGGAGATGCATAGGCACTAGTGTATCTCAATCACAACTAAATCTAACATACTGTCTATCTCGCCTTGACTTTGATCATGCATGGATTGAGGCGTTTCGATAGGCTTTTGGTCTAATTGGAGTTTAAGGTGTGGTTTGACTTTGTGAGAAATCACATCAGTCCTCCCAGGAACATCAGAAAATGCCTTGGTGGTTTTCTAAGTACTCTGAAATTGGCATCTGTGAACCTGTGAAATTGAGTCTGAAATTTTGAATCTCTAACTCTCAAAGTTTGAGTTTGATAGCTTTTGATTGTAACTTAATCCAATGATATCATCCAGAAATTGCCCTATCCCCTCCATTCTATCTTTAATGACACCCGTTACCACAATAGGACTGTGCTAACTATTTCTGCATCTTATTTTTGTACCACTTTTTCATTAGATTGGCATGAAGTATTCTCTTAGACTTCCTCTTGCATATATAGTCATAGTCACCTCTCCTATTTCCTAGGAATTTCATAGGGCCCCTGCCATTTGATTCAAACTTAATGCTCCGCTGGAAGACTTATAACCACACTGTAATGCACATCCTTGGCCCCTTATCATAGTAATACTTCATTCTAGCTTGATTTGCCTGTTTGTTTTGGTTGGCTTCAGCCATTCCATTTTGTCAAATTTGAGATACACTGAGGAGCTGTGAGGGTATATCTTGTTGCTGGTGATCATCCTGTTTCAAAAACCCCTCTGTGATCAAACTTAGGCGGACCCCTTACTTGCCTCCCATACAAAAGGTGAAATGGTGAATAACCGGTAAATTTACAAGGTACTTCTCCTATACGGAAAATAAAAATAACTGGAATGTATCTATCCCATTTTACTTCTCTTATTCGGGACAGAGAGGTGATCATCATTTCATTGTACGGGATGTATCTGTCCGTGAGGCCTTTGGTGTGATGGTATGGGGAAAGCGGATTTTGCAATGCCCCAAGTTTGGACACAAAAATTGGTTCATTTGAGAATGAAATTGGTCCCTGATCGTGGATGATTCACTAGGCAATCCATACTCTAGAAAATACTGTGATTAAAGCGTGTGCCACAGTTGCTGCTCTTGATCAGGTTAGTGGTACAGTCTGGGTACCTGGTAGAATAATCACTAATCATAACAAGTAATCTGTTCCACCTCAGTTACAGGAAGATGGTCCTGCGATATCAATGCCAATCTCTTGAATGGTATGTCTATGAGTGGTAAAGGTCTCAGTTTCTGCTTTTACCCTTAGTTTTGACAAGTATTGACATTGTTCACATTCTTTACAATGCTGTCTATCTGGTGATTTATTACACTGGCCAGTAAATGTGTTTGAGTGATCCTATCTTTTGTCTTTTGAACACCCAAGTGACCAGTTCTGTCATGTGCTATTTCTTCACATGTTCTCTGTATGTTTTGGTGATACATTTGGTCGTCAATTTGTTATTGAAAACGTGTTTGAGGCATGCACTTTATCCATTATGATACCATTTTTTTGTAATACAAATATAATGGAAACCTTGAAGTGTGCTTGGTCAACCCACATTCTAACTTGTTCTAAATGTCATCTGTACTTTGACATCTATCAAGTCCTGAATATTCCTGTAGCAAGGATTGGACCTCTGAACTTACTAGAGTAGGCTGCAGTGTATCTGTCAAGCTACTGGTACTTGTCTGTGTGACTTGTAACTGATCATCACAACTTTTTGGTTCTGATTTGGCAAGTAGTTCTCATGGTATATTGTGCCTGAATCTCCTCAATCACGTCTTGACGTTTTCTGTGCCCTAGGCTATACAAATATTGACTGCTATGAGGGGCATGGTTGAAACAATAGGCCCAAGGTGATCTCGAAAACCATACTATGCCCCGAAGCAACTGAGGGGCATAGTATGGTGTCGAGATCACCGAGGGCCATAGTTTTAAACCATGGCCGAATAAAAAAGCAGTGAGTCGAATTTGTTTTAATTACCGAATATATAGATCTTGTCATCTGATTGGTTTTAAAAGAAATTCTAAGCTCAAATATTCTTAACATAGGAGACTAATTGTTTAGGCCATGGTTTAAGTATACAATTCTTTGTGTAACTACCGATAGTTCTCCAGGATCCAACTTCCAAGTGTTCCAATTAACAATCCAAAAATTACAACAGCAAACGCGAACAGTAAAAAAATTCCAAAAGTTCCACTCTTCAATTCCATGGCAACATTTTTTAAAAAGTCCGACAGAAAAAGCATCTTCAAATTGCTTTGTAATTCAAACTGTTTTGAGAGAAAACAAGTCGCGATAGGACAAAATATAAAACACATTTACAAAGTGTTTTGGCCATTTTACTTGTTGTAGATATTTACCACACAGGCTGAAGTTGAATTGTGGTTGAGTTGTTTTCTGCCATTGGCTGCTTGTTGTGTTAATGTTCACAGGCACCGTCACGGTGCCAGGAGACTTGGGATGGCTTGCAGTATAGCTCAATGCAGCAAGTGGCCTTTTATGTTAATAATAATATGTGAGAGAGTAAGACTCTCTCTTATGGTCTCTTCACTTGCGGCCAAGGAATTTCTGCAGGAGGTGCTTCTGATGTCAGATTAATGGTTGATGCTATTGTTGACACATTTCTTCCTTCTTGCCTAAGGTCCTAGCATAGTATTTTATGCTTGCTCTGAGTGGTGCCCAGACAACTTGGGGGTTTTTTCTATTGTCCGATCTTGAATCAGTTGATTCAAGGTAGTGCAGCTAGTCGCCCGTAGGCAACGATTTGTGTACAACCGTGTACCAGCTCTTGATGATATGGAGTTCATCTTGTCTCCAGAGGGTAGTCTTCCCGCGAGGAACATTAAATACACGGCCTGACTCGGAGTGTACTTTACCATAGGCCGACGCCTCGGGTTTTGCCCCCAAAACCACTGGCATTCTGGTATGAAGCTTTTCACATAGAACAGGAAAGACGAAACAGGGCAACGCGGACCTCCAGTTTGCATCAATATACATCCTTGCTTTTTCGGTGTTATTCCCCACGATTGCTCTTTGTGAGGGTATTTCTATCAGGTGATGAGCATTGTTCCCTGTCATGAATTTCAAATCTTTCACGCGTCATGTCTCGTAACTTCTCCCTGCCACGATTGCAAAAGTCCAGCGTTATATCCAGGAACACCGTGTCCTGTAGACTTGTGGCTCATTCAAATCCAGTGACTCTTGAATTAAAGGCCAGTCTTCTGGCGATTATGGGAATTCTGGGTGCCTTACAACACCCTTACCTTGCTGTTCAGGGTTGTGAGAAAACCATTTGCAAACTCGTGAAGAATTAGAAAAATCTTCAGGACCTATGATATCAACTTCTTGTGGTGAGGAAGTGACGTTGGAGTTCCAAACGGAATCGCCATCATCGGCTTTTTGCTTATTACAAAGTGCCATTTTTCTGTCGGCAAGATGCATAGAATTTACCGAGCAAGTCATCGAACTCCGAATTCGGCAAATCCTTTCCACGGCCTGCAGATTGGAGGTCACCCCGCTTGTCAAATAATCCTCGAATCTTCACGGCGTATTTACCTGCCGTTGGTATTAGCACTATCAGCTGCGTCTATGATCCTTTAGACCTTCGTCATCTACAAGCTTAAAGCGTGGCGCGATTCAGCCATTTCGTTGCGCCCTTTGGTCGGTGTGTTTGTACCGGGTTCGTTCCTAGCCACTGATGTGGTATAATAGATGTGAAACAAAAATTTTCCTAAAAGCGATCGTCTGCTACACACAAGAAATTGTAAACCCGGTGAGTTCGCGCTGTAGTCATCTCTTACACCAGCATCAATATGGCCACTCATATTACGGATGGTTATATAGTCCGTACAGCAGTATCTATGTTGGGAAGAGGTGTCCAGGTTATAGGTCATGCATGAGATGCCGCTCTCCCAGGAAGTTCATTCTTGGTTCAATTCTTGAAGCCAGTTGAATTTATGCCTCCACTTTTAACCAATCAGATGAACGGGGATCTATATATGACGGTATAGACTAACAAATAAGACTGATTGTGGCTTTGACCAGTGTACACGTGGGTCTATGTCATTACCTAGGAGACCATCATAAGCCAAATCCTCAACAACACCTACTAGAATTTTCCCTTTGGTAAGAAGCATAACCCTGTATATCTACCTTCAGCAGTAGGAATGAAATCAAAACTAGGGCCTACACCTCGTATGGTCATATATGACCTGTGAGACATCTATTGGCCACATGTGTTCTGTTATCAAAAACATTTTTTTTTAAAATACGATACAACAAACCACGCCCCCGCCATCTCAGCGCCCTAACCAACACACACGCTATCATCAGCTTCAATACTCACACCACGCACGCTCGACCTCTTAAACACGTATACTGGCAAAGTACAAAAACAACCCAGGCATTATAGATACAAAAAGAGGCCAGCGAGGCGTGTGATCTACCGCTGGAAAAACAAATAAGTCTTTAGCCGCTTCCTGAAAATAATGACGGACGTACTCTGCGCGTTGTAGAGGGCAAGAGTTCCAGATACGTGGGGCATCAGCATGGAAAGACAGTCACCGTTATTCCTAATGGGACGTGGTTGTGAGGCGTAGCTCGTAGCTGTATCACCTGAACGGAGATTAGCCCGTCCAGGGGGAGATGGCACAAGCAAACTCGGTGAGGTAAGGAGGAGGAGCAAGCCATGAATTCCTTTATCTACACAAAGGGAGGACCAAAAACCCTTTGTGATTGAACTTAATCCTCTGATCTATTGGTAACAGTGAAGAGTTCTCAGGAGGGGCGCGGAAGGATGGAGACGTTCAGCCGGAAAATATCATGGCAGCCCTATTTTGAATGTTCTGTAACTGATTACGATCCTTAGCTGAAATACCCGAGCATCAGTGAATTGGCGTAGTCCAAACGGGATAAGACGAGCGCCCGAACAAGATGATGGCAGCTTGCGAAGCTAATTGAAACGACGAATTCTGTCGGATCTTAAATGAAAGTTAACAGTTTTAACAATATTCTTACTGATCGCTCATTGAACATAGTAGTGTCAAAAATAAACACAATGTTCCTAACGCACAGCCTCTCCACAGCTAGGGTTACGTCATCGTCCACTTTTAGGGTCGAAAGGCGAATATAGCTGCAAATCATCAGCGCAGAGAGTGATAATCGAGTTATGTTTACGAATGATGGAACCAATATCAAAAGTATAGACGGAGAAGGAATAAGGCCCAACCACTGAGCTGTGGCTAATACAAGTCAAGGGAGTAGGTTACGGTCGAGGCTGTATCCGAGAATACACGAAGGAGCGATGTCCTTGCAGGTATTGATTTGATCCAATGCCTGCCTTTTGCCTGTTATATGAAAGGTAGTGGATAGGCCGCCTTAACAAGATCTGGTGGTCACCATGTCGGAAGGGGCTGAAAGGTCCAGTAAACATACAGAGCAACCGCAGTATTGTTATCCAAAAAGCTTTCGAGAAGAGTGTCGCTCTTAACGCGCAGCAAAGCTGTTTCCGTGCTGTGACGACTTTCGATAAGCAGATTGGTATCCTCAATAAGGCTATTGGCAAGGAGATGATCATTTATCTATGAACAAACCAGTTTCTCCATAATTTTAGATAGGTAGCTGATATTGGAAACAGGACGGTAGTTCTTAAGAATGTTTTATCCAACGTGCTTTCGTAAGGATAAGGAGATACCACCGCCTCGCGAAGCCTCATTGGGAAGACACCGCTACCTGAAAGATTGAATTAATAATATCAGTAGTGGTCGATCACCAAATAATGTTGTCTTTGAGTAGCCACATAGGGAATCTGTCCAGAGAAAAAGTTGTTGGTGTGGCAACGAACGATTTTCTTACATCCGGAAGGGGAAACACGTTTGACTTCAGTTAAGGCCAATCAGCATTCGTGAGTACTTAAAACGTTGCGCTAATACGGGTGGCCGATGCACTGAGTGGGGGGTAATTCATCGAGTTCTTTTCTAACTCTTAAGAAAAGAACTATTGATGACACCTGTTCTAAGAATCCCTTACTAGCTTTGTGTACTCTAGCCGTTGTGCTTGTAGCATCCTTGATTTGATTTCTATTTTCGTGGAAATCTTGGTGGGCTGATATGAAATTGGTGGCCTGGCAGTAATTTCTGAGAATCTAGTCTCTTCCTACATGTTGTCTCTGATCACCATTGTATGGGTGTGACCTAGAATATTGCCTATTTCCACCTTGAGGCTTTGACTGCCATTTGTAATTTCTGGTTCCCATTTTGTGGTTTGTTTGCTTAGCCTGAAATTTTGAATATCTATTCTGTGGTTTTGACTGGTTTCCCATTTGGTTTTGGGTTTCCCCCTTTCTTGAAATTTTAATTTTTCATTCAGAATGGTTTTCTATTTTCGATAATTGAATGATCTGCATAGTTCCTCGGCTTCTTGTGTCTACTCAGCAGTACGTATCTATGATCTTTTTCTGTAAAAGAATGTTTCTGCATATCGGGGAACTTTTCTCCAAAATTTTCTCTCTAATCATCACTGTGAAATTGACTTTGCATCTGTTGCCTCTAACCAGAATACTTGACCCAACAATCAAAAGGTGACCAATTCTGGTTATGTACTGCTTGACACTCTCATTTTCCTGTTTGTTCATCTGCTAATTCTGTCTATATGTTTCAGGAGTGAGTTGAAATACTTCAAGAATGGTAGCCTTTAAAGTGGTTTATTGCCCATTTGTCTAATCCCCATTGTCTAATAGCCATTTTGGGTCTAACTTCAATTGGTCTAACCATATTGTCTAAATACCAATTTGTCTAACATTAAGTTCGAACATCCAATTTTATTAACAACTAAAATGTCTAATATCCATTTGGTCTAATAATGCCCATCTAGTCTACTGCCCCATTTTTTGTCTACTGCCATTTGGTCTAATCACCACAAACAACCATTTGTCTATTCCATTTGGTCTAATATCTATCTTGTCTAATATTCATTTGGTCTAATATCCATTCGGTCTCATACCCAATTGGTCTAATATTCATTTGTCCTATTCCATCTGGTCTAATATCCATTTGGTCTAATATTCCCATTTGTCTAATATCCATTTGGTCTACTAATCCACCTGGTTCAATATCTATTGGTCTAATACCCATTTTGGACCAGATTGACATTAACCAATTGGATATTAGACCAAATGGATATTAGACCAAATGGGGCATTAACCAAATGGGTATTAGACCAAATGGGGATAGACGAGATGGATATTAGACAAATGGATATTAGACCAAATGATATTAGACCAATGGATATTAGACCAATTGGGTATTAGACCAATGGATATTAGACAAAATTGAATCTTAGACCAGATGGGTATTAAACCATTGGCATTAGACAATCGGTTTAAGACGATATGGATATTAAGACGATATGAGATTTTAACCAGATGAATATATGAGACTGACATGGTATATACTAAATGGTTTATTAGCCTAAGTGGGTTATTAGACTAAATGGCGATTAGACCAATTGGAGTTTGCCCAATTGCCATTAGACCAAGTGGGATTTAGACCAGATGGGGCATGTCATCCCCCTTTAAAGTATTATAATCATAGTCTACATTTTGAATAGTATTCATGGCATCTCGAACCTTTAACCCTCATACATTGAGAAAATTCTTCTGACCCAGGTTTCATCCTCCCAATCCTCACGCCTAGCATAATAGCTCTCAAAAGCGTCAATAATGCATCGCATCCTGTATTATTGGTCAATTTCTGTTGGGCCCTATCAAATTTGATGGTGTACCATTAGTGGAACTTCCTGAATCACTAGCATTATCTCTCGATTTCCAGAGGCATCTGCTTTACAAGTTCTATTTTTCATTAACCTCTATTTCTTTCATTTTCACTCTCTATCACGTTCTAATTTTTGTCCCTTTCTAGCTGTCTATCTCTTTCTAGCTTTTCCCTTTCTAGGGCTAATCCTACTTCCTTTCTTCTTTTCTTTTCTAACTAGCACTAACCTCCCTACTCTCTGTTCGTCTTTTTGTTCTAGTTACGGTAGGCAACCCATCCCTTGGAACGATACAGGACTTGTGTGCCGCCTACTTTCTAAATCATAAATTGACCTTGTTGGCCTCCATCCCTACCACTATCAGTGATGGAGTTCGGTTGCTGATTCATGGTTACATGGTTACGATCAGTACTAGGTTTTCAAATGTGACTTGCTGTGAAAGTTCAGATGCCTGTTCAACATTGTTTGGTTGAACGATGTGGTCACCAGGGTGAGGTTCAGCTTGGTCTATTTGAATACCCGGTTGTACATTTGACTTATGGTCCATATCAACATCAACAATATTATTGTCATTATTGCCTTCCATGTTTGTTTTACGTACATGGGATCTTAGAACTCTGTCTGACATGTGAATACCTTTGGTACGTTTCTTTGGCATGAGCTACTCCAATACATATATCATACAATAATACAACCTATAGCAGGATTTTACTGACAGTTTAGTTAAATAAGCTATCCTATATACCCTAACTTATTTAGGATGTGCATCTGGTGACCAGTTCTCACAGCTGTTTGACCCCATACAAATTGTCTCTTTTATTTTTAGAACAATTTTAAGCTGTGGCGACACAATTTTGACACCTGATATAAGTAGGGACATGCAAGAGCTATCATCTCTGCAAAAATCAGACAAATCCATTGCGGAAATCTTGCCATATAGGCCTACAAAAGTTACGATTTGTATGTTATAGCGCCCTCTATATGCCCATTCTCCATAGAAAGATGTGGAAAACTAGATTTTAAAAAGAAATCATATTTGCCCGCAATGAAATTTCGTAAAATTTACACAGAATGTAGTTAGTGGACTAAATAGTCCAAATCAGTTGTCAAAAGTGTGTCGCCGGCGATAATTTTTGTTTTATTCTGGTTTTGTCATAATAAATGAGACTTTCAAACAGCTGTGTTCTCTATTCTACAGACACGAACCTTGGTTCTTCTTCCGCTGAATTCTTGTATGTTGTCAGCGATAAGACAATGAAATTCAAATTCGTAGGCAGAGACATGCGATGTGTCCAGCATGAGAGCAGTACAAAATACACAAGAGCGGTGTTTTTCTCAGTCTTTCGTAGCTTTTCGTGGCAATTATACGTATGGTTACTGATGTTTCACCACCAGCTGCAACCATGTAAGACTTGTAGTCATGATCGAGCGGACTCGCATAGGAACAAAATGAGGCATCACAATCTTCTTATGATTTCTTATTATTATTTTATTAGAAGAACAAATGCACCGTGCTTATCCTGCCACGGTTCCTCGCAGCGAGATGAATCTTGAAAAGAAAAGCCAAAATATTTAATCATCGCCGGTTGAAAAATTACCTAATACCACCTTAACGGACAGTGTAAATGCATAATGTAGGCCTATATCGTAGTTTTAAATAAAACGGAATAAATCCCAACCCTAAATTTTGATGGAATTTTTTAAATAAGTTTAGAAAAAAAATGACTTTCACCATGTTAAAAATAAACTTTTTAGCTTTTCTTTTTAAGATGAATATTATTGCCGGTTCCTCCTCAACTGACTTCTCAATTCAAAAATCCCTCAAAAGTAT
Organism: Ophioderma brevispina; assembly: GCA_023653785.1. Taxonomy (NCBI): domain Eukaryota; kingdom Metazoa; phylum Echinodermata; class Ophiuroidea; order Amphilepidida; family Ophiodermatidae; genus Ophioderma; species Ophioderma brevispina. The sequence continues at coordinate 14,260 of JAMKCH010004595.1, forward strand.
CAGCCAAACACAGCTCGTCACCAAACATGAGCCTGTCTCCCAAACCTGAGTGGTAACCGTAAGAGATTGCATTTATGATTTTCAAAGCAAGCAACGTCTGTGATTGGCTGACTGGTATAGTTTTTTTTTTTTTTTTTTTTTCAGAATCTTCTTATGATTTCTTATTATTATTTTATTAGAAGAACAAATGCACCGTGCTTATCCTGCCACGGTTCCTCGCAGCGAGATGAATCTTGAAAAGAAAAGCCAAAATATTTAATCATCGCCGGTTGCAAAATTTACCTAATACCACCTTAACTGACAGTGTAATGGCATCATGTAGTGGCCTATATTAGTTTTAGAAAAATATTTTTTTTTTTTTTTAATTTTTTAGTTTTTTGATTTTTTAAATAAGTTTAGAAAAAAAATGACTTTCACCATGTTAAAAATAAACTTTTTAGCTTTTCCTTTTTAAGATGAATATTCTTGCCGGTTTCCTCCTCAACTGAGTTCTCAATTTCAAAAATCCCTCAAAAGTATCAGCCAAACACAGCTCGTCACCAAACAAGCCTGTCCCCCAACCGTGGATAGTGTAAGAGTATGCATTTATGATTTGCAAAGCACAACGTCTGTGATTGGCTGACTGGTATAGCCAAAGAAGTTCTTATATAGATAGAGAGGCAAAACGTACGTAATCTTTATAAATTCACCGTCTCGCATGTTTTGCCGACCACAAAGAAAAACCTAGAGTACCAACAATAGAAGCAATGGCTGCCTCCGCTTCTTCCACATACACTGTGGGGGTGCCGCTTATTGCATATACACTAATCGGTAGTGATGCGAGTAATGTAGTGTAGAGGTGGCCAGTGTAAAAATGTGTAACCTGGATCATTGTTCTCAGATACTCTTTTTTCTCACAATGCAATCGCGCTTATGTGAAAAGAATTTTAATTTCATGATGCGGTTTATTTAATCAAGACGACTGATGGTCATTTCATAATTTCGTTGTGTGTTCATGGGTAGGACAAAATTTAACCACCGAATAGCACCCAACATCCCACAACCTGATCTTTTGGCGGATTGTTTGTATCGAATTGACATATGTGTGCAACCAGCACCCACTGATAATTATTCCGTCAATATTCAAAATGTCGCGCCAGCACGACGACTGTTTTGAATGCCGTTTCACATTTTCCACCCCCTTGGTAAGCTTCAAGGGCTTACCGTTGAGTTGGTAAATTTCCACTAAATAGCGGAGTATAGTTGGCCATCTTAATCAAAAATCACCAGTTTCTTTTTCACTGGTTATAATAACTGAGATCTGAATGATATAACAGAATATTTTGTTATATCATCACCACACTGATTAAAAGTGTGGTTTTGGCCAACCTTTGCACTTTATTTAATGCATATAGGCCAACACATGTGTTAAGGTCATCTTGGGTAAATTTCTAAAACGTCCGCTTTCCAATTCACTCATCTCAATTCCTCGTACATGTTGCACAAGACATATTCTGGCTTAAAATGCTTATTCACTCCAGCTCACAATATTTGTAAACCTTGACCTTTATTGGGGCCAATGCTTGGTGACCCTCCATAGACCATGTAGTAACCCGTCATAATGGGCCCTATGGCAGAAAATTACTTCAACTCTTTTAATACACCCTTTTCAGTTTCTACACATACCTTTTGGAAAAAATCATGCATGTCTGAAACTCATCTAGTCCCCCAGTATGAAACTCTATTCCCAGTATGACCTTGAACCGTTATTTCTTTATAGTTAATAAACTTAATCACATATATGGCAAACTCTACCCTTTTCAATCCCCCTTAAAACACTCATGATGCCAACATTAGTATACATTTGACCCAATTGGAACATTAATAGAATTTGGACCCCTGTGCAAACTTTAATCCCTTATTCCTCAATTGGCATAAAGGGGAACCTTGGGGTTCTTGGGGGGATATGTGTGTTTCCTCTCAACATTCGGAAATATCCTAAAAAAATCGCTAAGTTCACTTTAATTTCTCTTTCTGGCTTCGTTTTTGTTATACTCTTGTACTATATGCTCAACCCATAAATACCAATTTTTGGTAATGAATAGTGACAAGGTTCAGGGAAACCATATTAGAGTTAGATGCAAAAAAAACTTCATTTGAGATATTGGCACAGTTAAATAAGTAAGGGAGTAATGGAATACTTTTGCCATTATTTTAAATTTTTAGGACAATGTTGAAAGCAGGTATCAATAAAAGCCGAGGATATGCACAATATGTTGGCGGTCTTATTTAAAAAAAAAGTGAAAATTGCGTATATGAACACTTCATACCACGAAGCTACACCTCATTCTGCCATGTGTTATCATTCCCCTTTGCCATATCCTATTAGTAGAGTGGGCATACAGGGGAGAAAATGATGACATGTCAGATCACTTTGTCCCTAACTCTTATTTGATGGAGCTTTATCCCCTGATAGCATTTGTGACAAACCAAATTTGTCAAAAAAATCGGTCAAAAATGAGGTGCCGCCCAAACGTATGGGGGGGGGGTGGGTCTGAAGAGTGGTCTGACAATGATAAATTTGTCAATTAATACTGTAATTAATATGACATTTTAGCCATTTTTGGGGTATCTATACATATGTATTTGAGGTCAAAGAATAAATTTTCAAAAATTAAAAAAAGAAAAAACCTAAAAAATTAAAAAATTTGCCATTTTTGGTTAAATTCAGCTATGAGGGCGCTTTTTGCCATTAAAAGGTACATGCTCTTTTCTTATATTGCAATCATTGACAACTTATCCTAAAGGTTCATATTTATATTACGGCGGTGAGGCTCCAGAAATTTGAGCTCTGAACGGTTCGCTTGTGGCAACCATTTTAATTGGAATACATCATTACCATTTGTGCATATTTGGTTTGTAGGTCAAAACTTTTGCAACCCTATGTTTCAATGATAGAGACATTCCAACTTATAAAATTGGCACTGTGACCAACAAAAAGAGCTATGTGGTGAAAATTTCAGATGATCACTTTAATATGGCTTATCTTCAATTGCTAACCAGAAAAAAACTAAAACTGGGTAAGGTTAGGGCGTTGCCGACAAAGCGCCCCCGTGGCTTAATTTTACGTAAATGGCTAATTTTATGAAAACAAAAAATCCAATCTGACGAATTCTCAAACTGGGATTTTTTAAACCTCAAAAACATAAAAGTTAACCTTACATTGCTAAATTGTGGTAATGTAATTCCAGTAACTGACACATTTATCATTTCAACCCGCTTCATACCCCCCCACCCAAATTTGGATTTTTTGGGTGGCACCTTCATCCTTCTCATTTTTTTGGCAGACTTTTCAAAATTGGTGTCAAATTGCTCAGGGAATCAATCTGCATCCAATAAGCGTTAGGCCAACTGTATCTTAAAACATCATTTTACGGTAAACGGCCCACCCCTATGATAGGAATATACAACACTCATGCTACCACGTTGTACCATTCCTTACAATATCCTTTATTAGGAATGATCAACACTCATTCTACTCACGTTGTACCATTCCTTACAATATCATATATTGGAGTATCCACACTCAGTACCTACGTAAGTTGTACCATTCTTACAAATCATATTATTAGGAATGATACAACACTCATACTACTCAAGTTTTGTACCATTCTTTACAATATCAATTATTAGGAATGATATCAACACTCCATACTACTTAATTTTGTAGCATTCCCTTACAATATCATATTATTAGGAACGAGACAATCTACTCACACTGACTTAAAAGCCGGCCTGAGCCCTTTTCACAAAAAAATATTGAAAAAATTTCAGTTTACATTTGCTCTAAACAAAAAATGATAAGTCCTCAAAAGGCCATAAGGAAGAACAGAGAGATAGTTTACACATACAAATACATAACCAAACAGATAGCGACATTGATATGAGAAAAGACATCCGGTATTTGTAGCCAACTTTTAAGTTTTCCATAACTTAATCAACCAATGTGTATATTACAATGAATATTTTGACTCGTACTCACTGATACTAAAACCACAAAGTATAGACCGGTCAAACGTGTGTATGGGCGGTGGGACACATGCATACGGCGGCGTGTTCTTGTGTTAAACGCCATTTTCGCGCCGTCTGCTTGAAGTTTCGCGACGCCGGCGACGCGAAATTACAAAATCGTTCCGTTTAACCCATAAGGAAGCTGATTTGGTCTTAATCCATTTCGGTCGGGTAGGGCTTTTTGTTTATAAAAGCTTTACAACCATGCAAAAATATTGAGTTTGAAAAAATCTTGAGGGCGCACTATTTTTCAAATTGTGCTAGTGCTCTTTAGTTGTTATCATTCCTTACAAATATCATTATTAGGAATGATACAACACTCAGCTATCTTTAAAGTGACAGGGAGGAGATTTTTTTTAGGATACGAAATTCTCCTTAAAAATTGTGGCACAGGATCGATTGTAGACCACCTACCAAGAACGTTCCGAAGGTTTATTGGACAAACAGTGACAAAGAAACCAGCAAACCTTGTTTAGAAACTTGGCCTGCTATCGTAATTGTCCATAGAACACCGTGCTTTGACTTTGCTGTCGGTGCACGACAGAAAGGTACTAAATCATCATATTATACATAAGACGACAGAAAGACGGCGTCTTCATCTTATTCACTTCAGGATTGATCTAATACATTGGAAAGCATTCCAAATATGCACAAAAACACCGGGGCTTTTCTTTCTGGAAATCTCCCTCTGTCTCTTTAAGTGTATCATTCGTTACAATATCATAATTATTAGGACTATACAACACCCATGCTGAACTTAGTTGTATCATTCCTTACAATAATATTATTAAGAATGAACAACACTCATGTACTTCAAATGTTGTACAATTCCATACAATATAACTACATATTATTAGAAACGATATAACACTCATGCTACTTAAGTTTAATCATTCCCTACAATTCCATCGAATTTTTAATACAAAATTGGTGATTTTCTATATGAAGGACAATTGATTTTAGCTACGCTATTTCCCAGAGTGATTAGAATGTGGACAAGCTTTATGCATTTATATTAAAAAACCCATTTGTTAGAAAATTGTGGTTTGTCATCATGGGAAATTTATGAGTTCACCTAAAGTTTGTATCCTTCTTTCATAACATATGTTAGGAACGATACACACTCAGGCTACTTAAGTTTCATTTCTCATGCATACATAATTATTAGGAATTTAGGAATTATACAACACTCATACTCCTAAAGTTGTATCATTCCTTGCAGTACCATATTATTATTAGGAATGATACAATACTCATGCTACTTATGTTGTATCATTCCTTACAATATACCATATTATTAGGAATGACTCACTCATGCTATTTAAGTGGATTACTGTATTTTGCGAAACGAAACAGAACTCCCATTGGATTACACGTTTTATTCCGTTATGCACGTTATGCATGCATGACGGAATAAAGCGTGTAATCCAATGGGAGTTCTGTTTCGTTTCGTAAAATACAGTAAGCCATTTAAGTTGTATCATTCTTTACAACACCATATTACTAGGATTATAGGCTTTTTTATTTACATATTCGGCTAAGAACATCAAAATTGAACAATATACAGACAGTATCAAGAAAAGAAATATAAAAATTAAAAATAAAATTGCCTCAGTGAGCTAGCCAGGAGGAAATCAGGAGCAAGAAACCGCTGTCATCCAAAGGATGTGATTCCTCCGACTCACTGAGGCAAAGCACAACACAATTGATAAAATACAAAATTATTATGAATATTGCAAAGAATTTTCATTTAAAAACAAGAAATCAGACAGCCATATTTCATTGAACAAGAAAACCCCAACATGTCCAAAAACCCATTAACCACAAACCACAAAACCCCATACCACATGCCACACACCAACCCACCCTAACAAACTTAATAACCCTAAACACCCACCCCTCACAAAAAAGCAGACATGTTGGGAAATGCAAGGAAGATATGGCAGACTTCAGACAAAAAATTTATCAAAAAAAAAATAAAATAAAAACAAATACATTTTAGAAAATAAGATTACTTAGGAGTCCATCTCCAGCTCTTCAAAGCTTATTTCAGTGAAATGTTTTTTAATGTTTTTTTTTTAATACTCATGCTACTTAAGTTGTATCATTCCTTACAATAACATATGATTAGGAATGATACAACACTCATGCTACTTATGTTGCATCATTTACAATACCATATATTAGGAATGAAAAAAAAAAAAAAAAAAAAATTCCTAATACCCAAAAACATGGGTATTGCCACCAAAATTAAGCAAATTGAACAACAAATAATTGAGTTATTGTCAAAAATCAAATTGTTAACGATTTGGTGGCCATTTTGGATTTTTCAATGGGGCACCCTGGTTTTCACACTTTTTTCATTTTTTTTCTTCAAAAGTGGGATCAGGGTGATTAAGGTCATCAAATGAGCCTGTGTTCGAAGTGATCTGAAACATTTACCTTGTATAGCCCACCTCTAATATTAAGAATGACACAACACTCATACTACTAAACAATACCATATTATTCATACACTGCCACTCTATACTTTACCAATCACGCAGTACTAGCCAAGGACAGAGATACAGGCTAACAAAATGGTCAGAATTATATCAGATTTCATTCACTATCGGTCATAGTACTTGGGAACCGATTTAACTAGTTTTATATTAATATTAGGGTTTATTTGGTGACAATTACCTTTCGTGCTCCTACTTTGGTAGGCACAATATCCCCCGTCCTTGTGGCTTAAATCAGGGGAATAAAAATTAATAATTTATGCATGTAGTTAGTTCTATGTAGACCAAGTAAGCTGCTCCATACAATAAGATGTTTTCAGTAGATTTCTTTTTCGCTCGGTTTGCTCACCATCAGACCCACATTTTTCGCTCGGTTAGCTTACCATCAGATCCAACTTTTTGACTGCCGCTTTAAAGCTCAAGGAGGAGATTTTTTATGAGGATACAATTTTTTTCAATTTACAATTGATCGGTTGTAGAACACCTACCGAGAGTATTTTAAAGGTGCACTGGTAAAACAAGTACAAAATAAAAGCACAAACTATGTTTTGAACTTGCCTGCTATCGAAATTGTCCCTTGATTTTCTGCCATGCCCGGTAGAACAAGAAATAGTTTTATTACATAAAAACTGAAAGACGATGTATTCGGCTTATTCACTTTAGGTGTGATCTAATACATTTCTAAGCATTAGGCAAAAAGCCTGGTTCAAAACAATTGAGGGCGCTTCTTTCTGGAAATGTCCTCCAGTCTAAAAACAAAGAGAAGGAGAGCACTCAACTTTTTAAAGTAGTGATGTGTTCCTTCGATTTCCAAATTTAAGGGCTTAGAAACTTTATTGTCTCTCAAAGTAAGGTCTTAGGAACTCAAAGTATGAGAAATTTGCAGGTTTTAGAAATAAAATGTTGATTAAACTTAAATTTTAGCTTCTGAGGTGCTCAATATAGGCTGATTTTACTACTAAAACGAAGGAAAGCTCAAGCCCCAAAAGACGACCCTGTACCACCAGTAGCTCTTACAATTTGTATTTAATGGCAACTTTCTATTCCATTGCACATTGCAAAGAAGGGCTATCTGGCTGGTGCATGATGACATTCAGGCAGGTCTGGGCTTTAGCAAAACTATGAAATCTTTCTTGAACATGTCTTTTCAGATGCTGCACCCATAAAACTAGATTTTATCGAATGTGCATCAATCAACCCCTATTGATTACTATAAGAAATCACCCTAGCAGAAATTTTTATGTCAAATATGTATCAAAAGTGTATCAAAAATATGTCAAATAGCATTTTGATACAAATTTGATATGATAAAACTATGTCAAATAGTTTTTGACATATATTTGAGTGTATCAATATGATGTCAAAAAATTTAAAAGTATGTCAAAATGATGGTCAAATTGAACGTTAGATTTGATACAATATGGCAAATCATGTCAAATGTGCCTAAGTGAACAGCGCATGTCAAAATTATGTCAAATTTGTATCAAATTGTATTCAAATTTACCATGCATTTCTTGTTATATATGACCAGTCCTTCCCCAAATAGTTTTGGATATTAAAATCGGTATAGTTACAATTATTAAATGCAGGCATCTGTGATTTGCTGGTTGACCTTCCCACGTAGGGCGCCAAGTGGCTAAAGTAATAAAAAAATTCAATGTTTTTTTTTCATGTAAACTCATTATTAGGCATCTAACGAATGATATATTTGAATATTACTTCTGTTAATATATCAGTAACTACAACCACTTTTTGGATATAATTCCTTACCCTTTGGTAATTTTGGAAAAAAAGAACAATCCAGGCTTTGTTTTAAACCCAAAATCTAATGCCCAAATTGGGAGCATAAAAAGTTTTTAAAAGGCTCAGAAATTTACCCATTATTGTAAGTAGAGCTATAAAACTTGACCAAAAGTTGTATCATTGGGTGTTCTAATAATCCCATATTTCAATTAGTATCTAAGGCCTTCTCTCTATTGCCTCACAACAGGGCCCAATGAAACCAAATTATCAACCCCTAAACCCCTAAGCTAAAGGTAAAGGGCATTTTGCGAACGTGGACATCTACTAAAGTAAATCAAATGATTTTTTTTCTCTTTAGATGTTGGAATGTTACTGACTGTACGTACGTATGGCTTAAACGCCAATGAATTTATTAATACATTTCTCAGTTTTTGGAGTTGTGATACTTAATTTATACAATCAATTTTTTTCAAGCCCAGGGCCTTTGCTCAAGATTTTACCTTTACGATATTGGATATTCTAGCCTACATACTTTCAGGGATTTACGAATGGCATTGTTTTGCACACACGAACAAAAAAATAAATAAATAATAGTGTGTTAAGGGTATTGTAGCTAAAAAAACATCGCAAAATATCATGCCAAACAATTGTAAGTAACATCAAAACATCTAAAGAGATAGAAAAGAAGAATTGTGTTATTTTTACCTTAATAGGGTTGATATTTGGTTATATTGAGCCCTATGAGTAACATATAGGGGCCCCTTAGATAACAATTAAAATATGGATTACTTAATACCTCAATGATAAAACTTTGGTCATGGTTTGTAGCTCTACTATACACTAAATGGGTATTAATTTCTGAGCTTCAAAACTTTGATTTACTCCCAAATTGGCATAGATTTTATGTTAACTAAGCACTTGGTGGTCTTTTTTACAAATTTAACAATATTGATGGAAATGAATTATGTTCCATTAGGTGTTTGTAGTACTGCGATTCAACATTCATCATATATATCATGCAAATGTCCTACATGAGTTTCATTAAAAAAAATGAATTTTATAATTACTTTAGCCATTTAGCCATCTATGGGGAGTCAAGATGTGCTCCATCTAATTAATTGTACCACATCTGATTTTAGCAGTTTTTTTTTAGTACCCAAGTCTTTTTTTTGAAGACTAGTCATTATAACAAGAAAATGCATGGTAATTTCTAAAAGAGTTATACACAAATTCCCCCATAGAGCCCTATACTATACTACAAGTGATTCTATAGTGTTGACCTTAGGGATTTCCATAGTAAAAAGTTTTGGGAACTGGCAACCTGGAAGTAGAGACAAATTCAATATGGCAGCTAACAGACAGTTACGGGTTTATGGCAATGCCTGAAGTACTGAAACAAATTTTGTGTCTCCTAACAGACATTGAAATATGCCAAATTGGATCTAATGTCATAGATGAAGCACTCCCACAAGGCCAGGATGAGGAAAATCAGGTTTGCATATAAGCAAACAAGTATTTAAAAAAACTGTGTCGGGTCGCAGGCATAATGTTTAACAATAATAATAACAACAATTAAAAAGCATTTAAATGAGTAATGGTTTTCTAGTTTTAAGTTGTCACTTTTATTACAGAACATGTATAAAAAGAAATCTCATACCTGATTTAAAGTAGATGTTTGCTACATAGCATAGATTTGCATTAGAAACCAATCAACCTGTTTACCAACTTTGATCTCCCGTTGACCTTAAACCTTGGTGTGTGACATTGACCTCACATAGTTCTAAGCTTAATTTTAACCTAGGTTATCACCTTCCTGTCATTCAAATAAGAAAATAGAAAAACAACCCAATTTGGGCGCAAAATTGTTAAAACTGAATCCCCGAGTTATAAGCTTTATTAACATAGTTCACCTTCCTATCATTTCAAAAAGAAAATAGAAAAAACGCCCAATTGGAGGAAAAATGTGTTAAAACTGGAGATCTCATTATAAGCTTTAATTTAACATAGCTTAACAACAACCTTCCCTTTCATTTCAAATAAAGAAAATAGAAAAAACGCCCTTGGCACCAAATGTGTTAAAACTGAATCCCCCCCAAGTGATAAGAGCTTTAATTTAACCTAGGTTTCACACTTCCTGTCATTTCAATACAAGAATAGTTATTATTACATAAAAACTGCATAAGACGATGTATTAGGCTTATTTCACTTGAGGTTGTGATCTAATACATTTCTAAGCATTGAGCAAAAAGCATGGCTTCAAAACAATTGAGGGCGCTCTTCTGGAAAGTCTACAGTCTATTTAAAAAAACAAAGAGAAGGGAGAGCACTCAACTTTTTCAAAGTAGTGATGTGTACCTCGATTTCCAAATGTAAGGGCTTAGAAAACTTTTATGGTCTCTCAAAGTAGTAAGGGTCTTAGGAACTCAAAGTATGAGAAATTTGCAGGTTTAGAATAAAATGTTGATTAAACTTCAAATTTTAGCTTCTGAGGTGGTCAATTATAGGACTGATTTTACTTACTAAAACGAAGGAAAAGCTCAAAGCCCCAAAAGACGCCCCTGTAGCACCAGTAGCTCTTAAATTTGTATTTAATGGCACTTTCTATTCCATTGTACATGCACAAGAAGGGGGGGGGGTATCTGGCTGGTGCATGACGACAGTCAGAAGGTCTGGGCGTTAGCAAAAACTATGAAATCTTTCTTGAACATGTTCTTTTAGATAGCGCACCATATAAAGCTAGATTTTATCGAATGTGCATCAATCAACACATATTGATTACTATAAGAAATCACCCTAGCAGAAAATTTTTATTCAAAATATTATGTATCAAAAGTGTATCAAAAAATATGTCAAATAAGCATTTTGAACAAATTTGATATGAACAACAAAAAAAAAAAAAACACACAAAAAACAAAAAAAAAAAAACAAAAAAACAACAAAAAACAAAAAAAAAAAAAATAAACTATGTCAAATAGTTTTTGACATACATTTGAGTGTATCAAAAATATGTGTTAAAAAATTTAAAAGTATGTCAAAAATTATGTCCAAGTGAACTTTAGGATTTTATACAATTTATGTCAAATCTATGTCGAAATGTGCTAAGGGAAAAGCATGCAGGTCAAAATTATGTCAAAATTGTATCAAATTACCATGCATTTCTGTTATATATGACCAGTCCTTCCAAATAGTTTGGATATTAAACTTCAGGTATCGTACAATTATACATGCAGCCGCATCTGTGATTTGTGGTGACTCCCAATAGGCGCCAATGTGGCAAAGCTAATAAATAAAAATGCACAGGTTTTTTATTCACTATGTAAACTCATTATAGGCATCTGAGGACTGATTTATTTTGATTTCTGTTAAATATATCAGTTACTTACAACACGTTTTGCGACATTAATTCATTACCTTGGTAAATTTGTAAAAAAAGACCATCCATTTGCTTTGTTTTTAACCCCAAATTCTATGGCCAAATTGGGAGCATATCAAAGTTTTAAGGCTCAGAATTTACCCATATTGTAAGCTAGAGCTATATAAAAACTTGACCAAAGTTGTTATCATTGGGGATCTACGTAATCCATATTTCAAATTAGTATCTAAGGGTCTCTATCTTGCTCACAGGGCCCAATGAAACCAAATACACCCTACCCCTAAGCAAAGGTAAAGGGAATTTTGCGAAAGTGGACATCTACTAAGTAAATGTTCAAATGATTTTTTTTTTTCTCTTTAGATTGTTTGAATGTCACTGACTGTACGTACGTATGCTAACACCAATGAAGTTATTAATACATTTCTCAAGTTTTGGAGTTGTGATAACTGTAATTTAGTACATACATTTTTGGCAAGCCCAGGGGCCTTTGCTCAGGATTTTTACTTTACGATATTGGATAATTTCTAGCCTCCATACTTTCAGGTATTTTCAGAATGGCAGTGTTTTGCACACACACAAAAAAATAAATAAATAATATATTGTTGGGGTTAGGGTATACGTAAAAACATAGCAAAAGATCATGCCAAACATGTAAGTAACATTCAACATCTACTAGATATTGAAAAGAAGAAAGAAGGAAGAAATTGGTTTGATTTACCTTAATAGGGTGCTCATTTGTTATATTGGGCCTATGAGTAACATATAGGCGCCGCTTAGATAACAATTAAAATATGGATACTTAGAGTACCAATGATACAACTTTTGGTCATGGTTTGTAGCTCTACCTATACAATAAATGAGGTATTATAATTCTGAGCTCAAAACTTTGATTGCTCCCAAATTGGGCATAGATTTTAGGTAAACTAAGCACTTGGTGGTCTTTTTTACAAAATTTAACAATTTTGAGGAAATGAATTATGTCCATGATGTGTGTATGACTGATATTCAACATTAATCAATATATATCATTAATAGATGCCTAACAATGAGTTTCATTTAAAAAAATGACTTTTATAATTTACTTTTAGCCATTTGCATCTATGGGAGTCACAGATGTGCTCCATTAATTAATTGTACCACATCGATTTTAGCATTTTTAGTACCCAATCTTTTTTGAAGGAATAGTCATATATAACAAGAAAATGCATGTAAATTCTAAAAGAGTTATACACAAAGTCCCCATAGAGCCTATACTACAAGTTGATTTCTATAGTGTTGACCTTAGGGATTTCCTAGTAAAAGAGTGGCCAACCTGGAAAAGTAGAGGCAAGTCAAATATGGACAGCTAACAGGACAGTTACGGGTTTATGCAATGATGAAGTTAATTAACAAATTTTGTGTCTCCTAACAAGCATTGAAATATTGCAAATTGGCATTTCTATGGGCATCAGATGTGAGCACTTCTCCCCAAACAAGTATGAAAATAAGGTTTGCATATAAGCCAAACAAGTATTTAAAAAAAAAAGGTGTCGGTCGCCAGCATAATTTTACAAGAAATAAGAAACAACATTAACAAAGAATTTTAAAGGGGTAGATGGTTTTCGAGTTTTAAGTTGCAATTATTATTACAGAAGAAAACATGTATAAAAAAAGAAATCTCATAACTGATTTAAAGTAGACGTTGATACATGAGCATAGATTGCATTAGAACAATCACCTTGTTTACAACTGATCTCTCGTTGACCTGTGACCTGGTGTGTGACATCTGACCTCACATAGTTCTAAGCTTTAATTTAACATTAGGTTACAACCCTTCCTGTCATTTCAAGGTAAAGAAAATAGAAAAAACACCCAATTGGGCGCAAAATGTGTTTAAAAAACTGGGAATCCCCAAGTTTTAAAAAGCTTTTAATTGAACATAGTGACACTTCTGTCATTTCAATAAAGAAACATAGAAAAAACACTCCAATTGGACGCAAAATATGTTAAACTGAATCACCAAAGTTAAAGCTTTAATTTACATAGGTTACACATTCCTGTCATTCAATAAAGAAAATAGAAAAAACACCCAAGTGGGCTCGCGGAACGAAATGTGTTTAAAACTGAATCCCAAGTTAGAAGTTTAATTTAACATAGGTTACACTTCATGTCATTTGAAATAAGAAAATTTAGAAAAAACGCCCACTTGGGCGCCAAAAAATGTGTTAAAAATGAATCCCAAGTTATAAGCTTTAATTTAACATAGGTTACACCTCTTAATGTCATTTCAAATAAAGCAAAATAGAAAAACGCCCAATTATGCGCAAAATGTGTTAAAACTGAATCCCAAGTTATAAGCTTTTAATTTAAATAGGTTACAACTTCCTGTCATTGAAATAAAGAAAATAGAAATAAACGCCCAAGTGGGCGCAAAAAGTGTCTAAAACTGAATCCCAAGTATAGCTTTAATTTAACAGAGGTTACACCTTCCTGTCATTTCAAATAAAGAAAATAGAAAGAAAAAACGCCCAATTGGCGCAAAAATGTGTTATTTTTTATAAACTATTAAAAAAACAAAAGTTATAAGCTTTAATTTAACATAGGTTACACCTTCCTGTCATTTCAAATAAAAGAAAATAGAAAAAAACGCCCAATTGGACGCAAAATGTGTTAAAACTGAAGCCCCAAGTTGTAATGCTTTAATTAACATAGGTTTACACCTTCCTGTCATTCAAATAAAGAAAATGAAAAAAAACGCCCAATTGGGCGCAAATGTGTTCAAAACTGAATCCCCAAGTATAAGCTTTAATTTTAAACATAGGGTACACCTTTCCTGTCATTTCAAATAAAGAAATAGAAAAAAAAAACGTCCAATTGGACGCACAAAATATGTTTAAAAACTGAATCCCAAGTTATAGCTTTAATTAACATTTAGGTTACACCTTCTATCATTTCAAAAAACTGAAATCCCCTAGTTATAAGCTCTTTATTTACATAGTTACACCTTCCTATCATTCAAATAAAGAAAATAGAAAAAAGACCAATTGGGCGCACATTGTGTTAAAACTGAATCCCCAAATTATAAGCTTTGATTTAACATAGGTTACACCTTCCTCTCATTTCAAATATAAAGAAGAAATAGAAAAAAACCGCCCAATTGGGCGCAAATGTCGTTAAAACTGAATCCCCAAGTTATAAGCTTTTAAAAAAAAATTTAACATAGGTTACACCTTCCTGTCATTTCAAATAAAGAAGAAAATAGAAAAAAACGTAGTCCAATAGGACGCAAATGGTTTTAAAATGAATTTCCAAGTTATAAGCTTTAATTTACATAGGGTACACATTACCTGTATTCAAATAAAAGAAATAGAAAAAACACCCAATTGGGCGCGAAATGTGTAAAAACTGAACATCCCAAGTTATAAGCTTTAATTTAACATAGGTTACACCTTCCTGTCCATTTCAAATAAAGAAATAAGAACAAAAAACGCCAATGGACGCCAAAATATGTTAAAACTGAATCCCCAGTTATACTTATATTACCATAGGTTACACCTTACTGTCATTTCAAATATAAGAAAATAGAAAAAACCACCCAAGTGGCGCGGAAATGTTGTTAAAACTGAATCCCCAAGGTTATAAGAGCTTAATGTTTAACATAGGTTTCTTACACCTTCCTGTTCATTTTCACAAATAAAGAAAATAGAATAAACACCCAATTGGGCGCGAAATGTGTTAAAACTGAATCCCCAAGTTATAAGTCTTTAATTTAACATAGGTTACACCCTCCACTGTCATTTCAAATAAAGAAAATAGAAAAAAACGTCAATTGACGCAAAGTAATGATGTAAAACGGAAATCCCAAGTGAAAGCTTAATTTAACTAGGGCTTACACCTTCTGTCATTTCAAATAAAGAAAATAGAAAAAACACCCAATTGGGCGCGGAAAATGTGTTAAAACTGAATGCCCCAAGTTAGTTATAAGCTTAAATTTAAAATAGGTTACACCTCCGTCATTCAATAAAGAAAATGAAAAAACGTCCAATTGCGACGCAAAATATGTTTAAAACTGAAGCCCCAAGTTATAAGCTTTAATTAAATAGGTTACACCTTCTGTCATTTTCAAATAAGAAAATTAGAAAAAACGCCCAAATGGGCGCAAAATGTGTTAAAACTTGAATCCCCAAGTTATAAGCTTGAATTTAACATGGTGACACCTATCCCTGTCAATTTCAAATAAGAAATAGAAAAAAAACGCCAATTGGGCGCAAAATGTGTTAAAACTGAATTCCCCAAGTTATAAGCTTTAATTTAAACATAGTGGTTCACCTTTCTGTCATTTCAAATAAAGAAATAGAAAAACGCCCAATTGACGCAACAAAATGTGTTAAAACTGAATCCCCAAGTTATAAGCTTTAAATTTGACATAGGTTAAACTTCTATCATTTCAAAAAAACTGACAAATCCCCTAGTTATAAGGCTTTAATTTAACATAGCTTACACCTCTCTATCATTCAACATAAAGAAAATAGAAAAAAACGCCCAATTGGGCGCAAAATGTGTTTAAAAATGAATCCCAAATTATAAGCTTTAATTTACTGTAGGTTACACCTTCTGTCTTTTCCCACAAGAAAGATTTACCTAAAACTTCGTCTTAAATAATATCAACACAATACCATGGTTAAAAGCTTCAATCATTACGTAGTTAACTCTTACTTGGCCTGATAATTTTCTTACGTATAACTATCCTATTTGTTACTCACCCTTTATCGATCCCTGCAACGTTAACCAAACTCCCATTCAAAAAGCCCCCCAAGGTCTTTTCAGAGACAAAATCAAAGAAACTGTTTTTTAAGGCCATTTCAAACAGCAATGATTTATTCGTGTTGTATGAAATTGCATCGCAATTACACAAAACAAACACGTAAAAACTCCAAAATTATAGTAGTACGTAGATCATTTATAAAAGAAACATTTAATGAATGACCTTCAGCTATAGAAATAGACTCCTTCGCAATTTTGAGAGCAGGGGTTTCTATAGTGCGGTCGCTAGGCGACCCCCGACAAAAAGGAGCTACAGGGTGAGTCAACAAAAAAACTTGACCCTGATTGTGTCCGCCATTCTTGAATTTTAAGTAAAATAATCTAACATATGTGGTATAATCTGAAAGCTTACTTCATATCTTAATTGCTGACAAAGATCGTCACATCCGGTTATATAGACCTAATTACAGTCGTTTTGAATCAAGTCCAGTATGTTTGCCCTTGTCCACGGATCCCACATTAAATGAAGGGTTCATCGAAGAAAATTAGCTCACAAGAAATTCGGGCTATTTATTGACTGCAGAAGTAATGTGATGGCTTATTTATCCCAAAAAATTCAGTCACAATTACCATCGATGTCCTCTTAAAGTTTTTACGTCCTCATCACTCAAAACAATCATTTTAAGGAGAAAGTAATTGATACATGTATGAATTCTGGAGGAGTGAATGAATCATACCATTTGAAGGAACAGGACATCGTGTGAAAACTTTTAAGGTTTATTAAAGTAATTTTCCTATAATTGTAGACGAAAACATGCCACATCTTGAAAACTGAGTTACAAATAAACACTTATTATTATCATTGAACTTTAAAACCTTTAGATACCACTTATTTGACATATAAACATAGCCATTCCCTATTACCATCATTTTGGGAGTTAGTTAGCTTAGTTGGCCGCTTCATTCAAATGGGAATCCGTTCTGGATAGGGGTTAATAAAAACTGACTACTTGATTTTAAAAGACTGTAGCCTCGGCCTTACTTAACCGATTGGAAGATTATTGCCAGCAAATTAAAGATAATTAAATAAGCTTTCCGATGCTACCATTATTATGTGAGATATATGTTATTTAGAAATTCTCAAAAAAATTTTTTTGTTGACGGGGCCGGCACAATCTGGGTCAATTTGTTTTTGACTCGCACCCTGTACGTAATGTTGTGAAGGGAAGGGTGACACAGAATTTGGCCATCCATTACTAGTAACAGTGTAAGCAGTAGGCCGAGACCAAATTTATGGTGATGTAAAGTACCTGTAAGTCTAATTGACCTAGATAAGAAATTTATTGACTTAATAGGCTATGGCTTACCACTAGCCACTTCCTGAGACAGGCTGAGAGATATAGAAATTATAAGAATGCTTCAACAAAACTATAGTTTAGCAGTTTCAAAATATGGCGCTTGTTAAAAAGTAGCAATCAAAATAAGCTGGCCTAACTTAAAATTCAAAGGTGACAATGCTAGAGTGGGGGCTGCTGGAATCCAATAAATTCGTGGTGGGTTAAAGCAGTGATGAGAACTTATCTTCAATCAACCAGTAACACAGAACTTCATGAGGTTGAGAGAGTTTTTAAAGTTAAACTAGGCTTTAGGGAAAGTATCACTTAAAGAAGCATTCCAAGTCAAAAACATCAAAGCGTTCAGTGGAAACTCTAGCTTTTTTGACAAAATTCACCTATGCAGGACCCTAAATTTTGCAAAACAGACTTCATAAGTACTTAGTAACAAATCAACTGTACTCTCATGCAAACAATATTTAAATGAAAAGGTATTAGATGATCACACTGAAACTGAAAATGTCGTGAATTGGCAAAATCATCTAATGTAAGCTCTCCCTGTTGAATAAGGAATTGATGGCAATTTGTAACAACAGGGGAAAGCATTTTAAATCAAGATCCCAATCAAAGATCCAAAACCAAATCAATAATATTACAAAGGATTTCTAATAAGTGCATTACAAATACTGCCTATTATATGAGTGCACCCAGCAATGAAAGTTAATCTCTTTGACAATTAAGCCCTTCACCCAAGATAAACAGTTGGTGGACTCATCTGAATTCATTTATGATCTTCTTTGGTATCTGGATTTGGGTCTTGCATTCATTGTAGTATTTTCGTCAGGGTCTTGAATTCAGGATGCAACAAAAGTTATTCCTCATGTACTGGGTTAAATTAAGGATGATTTTTTCCCAATTTCAAGACATTTTCAGTTTACAGTGATGAAAAAGAGCGTCGCCGTGCCAAAGTCAAAACATCAATTTTTAAAAGTAATTACCAACAAAATCTCTTCCGCAAAAATATCACTCCTAGAATGGCGGTGTAGAAGTATAATTTACCCACGATTGTAGTGTGTGTTCACAGACTGCCAAATATATTAATCAGTTGGTAGGCGTGAGACTAACTTTATCCAGTCACACCATGTGTAAATGAAAACTAATCTCAAATATCCAGCAAAACAAAGGGTTCTATGGAGATATTTTTGCATTAGGTGCAGAAATTTGTTCTGCTTACGAGAACATCCCTCAATTGGGTATGAACCTATAGAACCTTTTGAAAAAGTGACATTCTACGGTAGTTTTACAGACCATCTCTATGGCTCTGGCGAGCACCAAACCATTTTCCCACGGGCCCCGTCCCTAGCTAATTTAATATGTGCGCTCATACTTTCCGCTCTGCCGTATACCTCATATGTAGGACCTGATATTTTGCGCGAAAACAGATTTTTTGGCAGGTTTCCTCTCAAAGATTTGATGTTGTTTTGCATTCAAAGCTTCTTGCTTTCCAAAACACCTTCATTTGGATGCCTGTTTGCATGCGGGCTAAAAGTGATTTATTTTAGTGCTTATGAAATCTGTTTTGCAAATATCAGGTCCGATAGAGGTGATCTTTGAGGAAACCAATTTTGTTTGTACAATTTGAATTGAATAAATAAGATTCTTCTGAAATACGTTCACTACGTTTTAAGTCACCTGACATGTAGTTTGCTTCTCCCAGTGTAACAATTTTTTAAATAAAAATTACCATTTATCTTACCATGAAAAATCTGTTTCGTTTTGTTGCGCAAATATTACATATGGCTTATGTCAAAATATGTACAAAATTATGATTCCTTTTGACATTAATTTTTGACATAATGCCAATGTTAACACTTTTTGCACAATTTAGCATAATATCAAGTATGTAAATACAAAATTCTTTTGACATAATTTTGACACAATAGCATTTGATACAATTTGTGGGGGACATAAAAAAGTATGCAAATATCGTCAAAAGTATATTTTGGAACCAAATTTAACATATCATTTAACTATAAAAAATATGTCAAATTGATTCTTTTGCATATTTTTGACATAGTTTGTTGACCAAGAAGCTATGCAAAAATATGTCAAAAAATTTGTGATACGAATTCGGATGTCAAAAAAGGTGTCAATTTGTGTCAAAAAAGTCAGTCAATTCTTATCGTTTTTTTGACACAATTTTGATATATGTCAAAAATTATGTGCAAATGTTTTCATGGCTATCAGACCTGACTCTGATTTTTTATTTAACTCTGAAACATTTTGCTGGTTGATTGGATCAATTGAAGAGTGTATAATAAGAAGTATTTAGGTCCACAACTTTAGTTCTAAGGAATGTACTCACCCTTTTTCAGCAAATCAGAAAATGAAAATATTAAGGTTTTTTTATAATTTGAAAAGTTGTGAAAATTAAAATGTTGTATGTTGTTTTAATTTATGTCAAAGATGAGTTGAAAATGGAAAGGGTTTTTTTTAATGAAATTGCACCATTGTTGTCTTTAAGAAGAACTATTTTTATTCACTGGGGTTACTCTTTATTCTAACCACTCTTCAATGTGTGGATTACTTAATTTTTAAGTAACATAGTGACCCTTTCAATCAATAGCTTTACACCAGTTGTCTTCTACACATGCGCACGCAACACACACACCAAACACGTGGACGCACACACAACACACACAAATACAACTGAAATACCGACCGATCCCCAAGGCACACATTTTGTCTGAAGATTTGAAGAAGGCAAAACTTGCCTCGTAGAATGATGCACACAAGGTGGATTCAAAGTTGTCTGTGGAAAATGAAAATGCTGTCATGTTTGCAGCATGTATATCAGAGCGAGCTAAAAAGCTTTCAAATGTTGCGAATATCTTCCTTCTGCACACTAGGAGACTGTATTCAGTGACCAGAAAAGTACTGTCCGAGGTTGTCTCTGAATAGACACCCCCATGTGATGGTCCATACTCGGGCGGCCGGCCAGAGCCCCGAGCTACGCTGTACGAGCTAGCATACAAGATGCCAACACAAAAGAAATGGAAATAAAGAAGAAAGAACGCCGGTAGTTTAAAAGGGGCAAAGGGGAAAAGGAAATATATATACGAATATGGATTATCAACCTTCACATTTTTTTTAACTGCACAGACTACATTAAAACTAATTGAGGTTCACCAAAAGAAAAGATGCATGCAAAATCTCTAGCGCTCTTAATTCTATCTCTTTTGTCCTTATTTCCATTGGCTTATACCACTTAGCGACAAATAAAGGTTCAACATACAACCCTTCTTAGCATGTATTTGTGACACCTACAGCACTTCTATGTTCTAAGAACTTCTAAATTTAAATAGGCCTAGAATGATCTTTTTGCCATGCGTGTACCGTAAAGCAATGTGAAAGGCAGTGATGACCCTTGGTTCTACAAATATTTTTGTGGCCAAACTAAAATCTAACTTCTTTGTTCTACATCTGACAGGCGTTGCTTTGTTTTACGTGGTTCCTTGAGTTTAAGGTTCTAAAAGAACCATTTTTGGTTTCCTTCTGACTAAGAACTTTTTGGTTCTATGAGCAACTATAAAAATCTTCATGTGGTTCTTTATAGAACCCAAAAGGGTCTGTAGCACATTAGAAAATGGTCTTTGCATAGAACCTTAAACTATAGGCACCCTTAAATGGATGTTAATAAAGCACCAATTCTGAGACGGACGCAGGTTCTTGCAGGGCCGATTTAAGGAAGGGCCCGTAAGGTGGGCCCCTTTAGCGTCACGAAGCAACGCAATATCGTACGACTAAGATGTGTCCGAGGGGGGGACCCTGAGAGCAATATTTTAAGGGGGGGGCCAATGTCGCAGCTGCTGACACTGCTGACTCTTAAATCCATCACTGGTCTTGGTTAAAAGGGAAAAAAAACGATTTTGGGGCCCATGAAAATTCTTTTGGACTATAAAGGTTTTCACCGCCTTTAATGTTGCTTACCTTTAAAAATACTGTGGAAACACATACCAAAAGACTTCCTGGGCCTATTTAATTTTGAGGGTTCTTCATAGAACTTTTTAGGTTTTTGATTGAACCTTAGCACTGCTGGGGGTGTGTAAATACAGGATATTTAACAAAAAGGGTTCTATGATGAACTTTTATATACCTAGGGGAAGGGACACAGAATGGCACCCCACCGCAATTCCTCAAAAAAAAGC
>JAMKCH010004596.1:0-34540 GCA_023653785.1 Ophioderma brevispina
TGAGTTAACACTTAACTTCATAAATGGGTCCCGCTAGGGGCCCATTTCTTGCGTTAATTAGCATGGGTCTAGGAGCCCCCGGGAAATGCCCATGACAAAATCATGTTATTCTGATTCTGATTTTCATAATGCATACACCTAGTTACACAAACGAAGTAAATAAAAAAAAATCTTGGAAAGTATAGCATTATAATTTATATTCAACATATCGCAGTTCAATGTAGAAACCTATGGTAAATAATAATTATATTATTTCTAATCATATTTAATTATTTTTAAACACTTTTCTATTTTGTTAGCGTGTTGAAGTTATCCCTGACTGCCGTACAGAGCAGTAGCAGCTTAACGCACTTTGTAACAATTTTGTTACATAGTGGGTTGTTTCAGTGGTCTGAAATAATGTAGGGGTTTTCGTATGAGGTGGGTTGAAATGGGGCTCGCTAAGAATGGGGCGGGTTGGTAATGGAGCGATTTTGTTAGTGTGTATGAGTTCTCCCCTACTGCCGTATAGAGCACTTTATAGGAATTTTATTACAAAGTGGGTTGCTGAAATCATGTTGTCATTTGAGGTTATTTAAAGCATTTTTTATTTTATAGAGATTTTTATATAATTCTCTATCGTGTTACTTAGTGCATTGAAGTTATAGAGCAGCAGCAGCTTAATGCACTTTGTAACAATTTGGTTACAAAGTTGGTTGAAGTTATCCCATTTAAAATTTATTAACTAAGATAGACAAATACAAAACAAAATTGTTACAAAGTACGCTTAAAATGTTTAAAAGGGACAGCTTCAACGCACTTTGTAACAAAATTGTTACAAAGTGCGTCGAGCTGCTGCTGCTCTATATGACAGTAAGTAACTACACTACATTAAGTAATACAATAGAGAATTATATAAAAACAAATCTTCAATCTTGAAAAATTTAACGATTTAGGCCAATTTTCATCAGATTGCCTAAATTCAACCATACCCACTCGCCTCGCCTTAATTCAGTCCACTTTATAAATTAACAAATAGTTTAAATATCTTTCCATGATAATATAACTTCAGCAAACAACTTTGTTATAAAATTGCCATAAAGTGGTTGAGCTGATACTGTTGCTATATACGACAGAAAGGGACTTTAGGGATATAGAGTAGCAGCAGCTTAATACACTTTGTATCACATTTGATACATATAGTGCGTTGAAGTTCTCTCCTTTTAAAACTTTTATCGCACTTTGTAACAATTTTTGTTACAATGTTAGTTGCTAAAGTTTTATCGTTACTGGAAGAGATTTTTTAGGTAGTAAAGTGGGCTGAAATATGGTGGGCGATTTGATATGGGGCAAGTTTAAATGGAATGAGCTAACAATGGGACAAATTGAACATGTAATTCGTACAGTGGTTAAAGTTGCCATTCTCTTACTGTCTAGAGCCAGTATCAAAAACAGTTTAACTCGCTTTGTAACTATTAATTGTTACTATGTAGTGCTGAAGTATCGTCTTGAAATAGATATTTAAGTATTTGTAAGTGTAAGTGGGTAAGGCCGAGTTGATATGAGTTGAATTGAGTTGAAGCTTGTCTGTCGAGCATAATCTTAAATCACATCGGTTTATCACGATTTAGTTAGTTAGTTTAGTGTTTTGTTTGTACTACCCCATAGAGACGCAGTGTGAGTAGTAGCTTAACATACTTTCTAACCATTTCGTACAAAGTGAGTTGGCTGCAAGTTTGATATATTTCAATTTATAGAGTGGGCTGCATTTAATGAAGGTAGCGAAGTGCTATTGGGGCCAAGTATATGGGGTTAGAAATATGTGGGGAGTTATGATTGCCAGGTAAAAAATGGGGAAGTTATCAATAAGGCGAATTGATAAAAGGCGATTCTATATGGCGTGTTATAATGATGTTTGGGGGGGGGGGGGGGGGGGCAAGTTGGTATCGGGCCGCCGAGTTGAATAGGGAGTTAAATTCGGCTATTTTGAATCTTGGCGATTCATAAGAGCGAGTGAAGTGAGCATGTGACGATTTGATACGAGGTGGTTTGGTAATAGCGAGGTAATAACTTGTATAGTTGGTTATCGGCCTACATGATCTTAGAAGAGTGCTATTGGCAATTAATAATTGTGCGCGTTGTTATGGAGCGAATGATATGGGCCAAGTCAAAATGGGGGAGTCAATAATTACTAGGAGAATTAATATGGCGATTTGCTTATGCGATTTGGTATTGGGCGAGTTTGGTATGGGTCGAGTTAGTGTTCTTTGATGTAGAGCTTCGAAAAGTTTCATCAAATTTGATTTTTTTCAACGTGCGTCCACAGTTGTCCCTTTTTTGTTCGGTCACAAGATGCCTTAAAACGCAGTTCGTTACATTTTTACGTGGGGAGTATGTTTCTTTAAATGAAGATCTTTGAAATTTCATCACTTTTAATGTTGTTACAAAGTGCGTCGAAGTTGTCCCTTTTTTGTTCTATCAACAAGATGGCTTACGCGTTCATAACAATTTTGTTACAAAGTTGCTTTTTTGTTATGAAGTGCGGTGCCCACAAACACCCCGCCCGCCCCACCCACCCGGCAACTTGCCGGTGCTATTGTAGCTGTGGTTATTGGCCAGCCATTCCACGCCCCCTGGTCGTTCCAAAATCCTGGATCCGCCACTGGTTTGTAGATATAGAGAAGATGAGAAAGAAGGAGATGTCTCGATTTTGCAATCCGATAACCCAGGATTACCCTCATTCCTCGGCTCACTGTTGGAAACTTCAAGGGCCGCTCGAACTGGACCTTTACGTAAATCTGGTAACAGGAAGTAATTGACAACAAGCTGCTATAAAAAAGTATTATTAATTTTGTAGCAATGATTACTCTGCTGTTAGACGTCCAGGGGGCGATTGTTCTGACCAATAATTATTTATTTTATTCGTTGTGGGAATCGTTTGAGGAAAATAATGACTTTTTAAACGAAAGAAAACAGCAAAATCAACCCTTTTTCCGGTAAGCGAAACCTTGATTTAATGTTAAAGGTCAATAAAGGAGGTTGTTAGTTTAGCCTAATTTAAACATAATCCGGTTCGTTCCTGTGAAATATGATTAGATAAATGAGTAGATAAGCATTGAATACAACATCAACCATACCCTGTTTGTGTCAGAAAGTGTCCAAGTGTCAAAATGCTTTTGAATTTGGGGTCAAAAGTTTTGTCTATAAAGTGTGGCAGGAGATTACTTTCACTGTACTGTTCACGACCATAGTAACCCTTGGAGCTGACAGACATCTCAAGTACAACGGTTTGAGTGATTACATATTTTGACGACTGACAGGGGGACCCTTGAAACTTGATTCTTAATTGCAGCAAATGCTGCCTTAAGGAGAGGGGGCCAAGACAAAGTTTGTACAGGGGTCAACTTTTTAAATT
Organism: Ophioderma brevispina; assembly: GCA_023653785.1. Lineage (NCBI taxonomy): Eukaryota > Metazoa > Echinodermata > Ophiuroidea > Amphilepidida > Ophiodermatidae > Ophioderma > Ophioderma brevispina. The sequence goes on from JAMKCH010004596.1 coordinate 3,395, forward strand.
GTTCCAATCATGTTGAAAAGTATACCATGTTATTTGTCTAACCACAAGGATTCAGGAAAGGTATAGTTTGTACTATCTACAACATAAAGTTTAAGAGTTATAGGCTAAAAACAGCCAAAATCAATAAAAAGGGTCAATTTCAGTTGTACAGGGGTCAAATTTTAAAGTTGCTCCGATTTAGATAAAAAATGGTTCAAATTATTGGTGGAGTTCATAGGATTAAAATAAGGAATAGTTTTGACTGTCTAAAATACTTAGTTACCGATGTAGGGGGGCACAGAAGGTCAAGGTCCATTGCATTCAATGGGGCTTGACCTTATTTTCCCCCTACTTTCTTAAGCAAGCGTTTGAGACACTCAAAGCTATTCCTTATTTTGCTCCTAGGAGCTCCATCAATAACTTGCACCATTTTTTATCCAAATCGGAGCAACTTTAAAATTTGACCCCTGTACAACTAAAATTTACCCTTTTTATTGATGTTTGTTGTTTTGGTGCTATAACTCTGAAACTTTACGTTGTAGATAGTGCAAACTATACATTTCCTGAATCCTTGTGGCTAGACAAATAACATGGTATACTTTTCAACACGATTGGGTCAATTTAAAAATTTGACCCCTGTACAAACTTTGTCTTGGCCCCCTCTCCTTAAGGCACCATTTGTGGCACTTAAGAATTATGTTTCAGGGGTCCCTGTCAGTCTGTCTACATATTTAATCACTCAAACCTTTTGTACTTGAGATGTGTTACAAATGTTTTCTAGCTCCTGGGCTATAGTGTACAGTCTCTGTGCAAATACCAGTTGACTACCGGGTAATTGGAATATTTCTGGGATTTAATGACAGATGTATATAATGTTCTCCAGCAAGTAGCGCAGGTCTTTGATCCAATCAATCGGATTTAAGGCAATTAAGATGAATAGGCGGATGAACAGTTTATCTTTTGAAGTAACAGTTGAACCATCTTCTTCTTTCTCATCTTCTCTGATAGATATATATACAAATATTCACAGTTCCAATTTGAATGTCATATACGTTTAGAAATGGCTTACTGTGACATTTAAAGGGAACATTGAATATATTTCGGCTGCCGGTTTTTGTAATTTTAACACTTAAGTGCATAATGGGGTCCATGTGGACGCAGGATTTCGGGGTTTTTTCGCACCATGTTTTAACGCTAAATTATTTTCGCCCAATACGGTATTTTATATAATTGCCTAAATATCAGTTGCGCATATTTTGACGGAAAAAAATTCAAATTGGCCATGGCGTTATTATGCTAATTAGAATAATTAGCATTTTGGTGGCACTATTCATTTCCCCCATTAAATCGTACTTAGGGGGCTGCGTGACTCATTATGGCTAGACTTAGTCACACGGCACAAAACACGTGACATTTGCAGTATGATGGTATTTTGCACTGCATGCCGGGAACGCATAAAAATGAAATGTATGGTTGCCAGTTCCTAAGTTTAAAGTCTCTTTTATAAACATATTATATTAAGTGTTACGTATTGTAAAGCACAAATTGTCTTTTAACGTATATAAAGGCGTATTCGAAACTAAGGTCATCAAAGATTTGATTGACCCGAATCCGTGCCCGAATCAGCTGTGCAGCTATTTGACGTTTGATTTTGTATGTGGTTGGTATGTTAACGGAATAAACCGTATGTGCCGAATTTAAGTGTTGGAAGGATACTAAATTCATCCCGAAATCAGAATCCCAAACCTACTACGTGAATAAAAAAATGTGCAAGGATTAAAGATGATCTTGACCTTAATGCAATCACTATATCAAAGATTTGGTGTTATTTTTATAAAACACATCTAATATAATTTCATGTGTTGAAAAAATTAAAGAAATTGACTGAAAATATGCTAGATATGGCAGGTTTTGTAAGCACACCCCTTTTTTCTCCATTCCTATGGGATTTACACCCATTAAGGGGGGTCTATGTTTTCAAATTGAAAAAAAAATGAGTCTATCAGCTTAATTGAGATTATATCATGATAGGAAAGTGTAAACTGTCAGCTTTCATTTGCTTTTTATTTGAGGTAAATAGGACATTCCGTTCAAATTTTATGCTCGATTTAAGCAAGCAAGTCTCGCACGTTCGATGCATTTTTGTATACATTTGTATGTAAAAAGTGCTCACCCTGGGATTTTAAGCAAATATAATTTTTAATTATTATCTCACATTTTACAAGCTTTTTCAAAATTAATTGTATTAAAAAAATTCAATAAATTCATTAGGCATCAAACCAACTCGAAATTTTCAGCTCGACAGCATTTCTTATGTATTTCTTTATTATCACTCACCCAGTAATATTTAAGACAATTATTTTTAAATATTAATTTAACCCATTAGATCATCCCCTATTTGCACCAGAATGCACTCAAAAAATATAATAATTTATATTTTAAAATAAATGACCAATTATTTCCAAGATTTGGGTCAAATTAATATTTGTTTGCAAATTTTATTATTTTTGATTACGTTTCGCTCAATATCTCAAATGGTAAAAATCGGGATATTATGAAACGGGAACGAACGTAACTCAAAAACGAAAGGTCGCATTAACATGAAATTTGGCACAGATATCAAGCATCCAAAGGGCTGTGAAACCATGGAGCCGGATTTTTGAATTAGGGCTTCAATTTTGAATTATGGCATAAAGTTTCCTACTTGGTCAGCTACTGGTTGCCATGGCAACCATATCAAAAATCTGGCCTCATGGTTTTCTGCGTACTATACCCATGCACCTTCTCCCCAAGTATGGTGTAAATGCAAGTTACCGGTAAGCAGTAACGTTTGTTACCGTGTTTAGCCAATCAGAGGCCCTGTTCAGTTACCATGGCAACAAGATCAAAATAATTCCCATTTTTCAAACTTTTCAACATGGGCTACAATGTGATATACAACATGCATAAGTAATATTGGTAAAGTCAAGAAAATTGCAGTCGAAGATCGGGGTAATAAAACGTAGACCCCCCTCTTAAACTTGTGTTTGTGAGAATGTACAATATCATGATACCTAAATTTGTCAACTTAATGTTACATTTTCTATCTTGATTATTTCAATTACGGATTAATCAATGAATCTATTTATACCAATGTGCCAACTGATATGGCAAATCCAAACATTAAATCACCTGTTTCAGAGCAATAAAACAAGATCTTCCCATTGTTTAGGATATTGCTAAGAGTTTAGTCAATTATTGGTATGGCATGACTTGTATCTATACCTGGATTACAGTAGTAATTTTGAAAACCCTTTTCTTTTCAAATCAGGAATTAATTGTGTGAAATTTTGTGTGAACATTAAATTTCTTTTGAATATCAATAAAGAGGATTATGGTTATTCATAGATCAATTAAACAAAATAGCATGGGCCATTATTACTTTTATAATGCCATACCCCGTATATCGTACATTAACGTAATTTCCTGTTTAACTGTATAAATCCCATTGGAATGGAGGAAAAAGGGTGTGCTTACAAAACGTGTCATATCTGGCTTATTTTTCAGTCGATTTCTTTCATTTTTTCATCACTTGGAAGTATAATTAGATTGCTTTATTAAAACAACAACCAATTTGTTATTTTAATCAAGTAAGGTCACTGCAATCCTGTCACAATTTTTTTGTTTTGATTCACGAGTTTTTGAATTTTGTCTCAAAAATGTCAATTAACACAATCTCTGCAATTGCGGTAAGAAAGCATCCTAATGGAAATAGTCCTGTTTGATTGTGGTATAACTAATATACGGTATGTCGCGCAATAGCAGGGCTCTGGGAAGAGTCTCTTACAGTGGGCCCCCTCCCCTACGACTTCTGCAGGCTTGACAGCTTCTTGACGCAATAAACCACAGAATAAAGTTGCAGATTCTCCGGGAGTGAATATATGGAACTCTTGCCGGGCTGTGACCGTGCCGTTTTGCTAGTTCCGATCATTATTATGTCATCATCGTATTTTTATTCATTAGACCTGGACATTCGAGGCCTCATTTCACAGTGTATCAATCGGCAAATACGGTTCACTGTGAGCAAGAGAAGGCGGTGCTGACAAATTGCTAGCCCGACTTCTCGCCAACACCATCTTCTCAGAGAATGTGATTCACGCATAAACAAATGTTTGACGTGCAAATCCAATCAGATCGAAGTGTTTTTTACCTGCTATCATGAATGAGCAAAGAACATAACTACACCTCTATAATGAAATTCAGAGCTAAGAACAGACGCCCTATTCTAAAATGGCTGCTCCATGATTCACACACGTTTGGGAAAGTTCCCCTTCCTTTATTGCTTATTCCCTGGTAATAAGTGTCACAACAAAATACAACTGGACGATACACCATGTCGCAGTATACACGTTACAATCGTGTAATAATGATTCAACGTGGCACAGGGTTGCTGAAATCGGCATCGACAGTTCCGCTTAACACATTGAAATAGTGCTAAAATTATGCCAAGCAAAATTCTAATGTCATTTAAACTCATATGGTGTCCACCACAAATTGTTCGTCTCTATAAACTATTCTACAATCAATGGTGAATAATATTGCGAGGACAACCTCTAGAATATTTGTAAAAAATAGGTTAAAGTTGCGCAAATTTTGTTTTTTTGCATTGCGATGATCAACCTGGGGATTATTGGGTAGTCTGCATCGAATTCATAAACGACAGCATTTTGCAGAAATAAGACGAGAAGTCACGCATCCGCCTTTATCATACTGGAGTAACTTTGTAATTTCAGAATATAAATGTAGTTTTGTTCTCCGGCTATTATGATCCAAATTGTATGGAAAAGGGCCCCTTTGGGAATATTTTTTCATTGTTTTGACGGGAGAATTTGGTGCGTTGTCATAAAAATCGGTTTTGAATGAACCGCCATTTTTAAATCCGTATACACCGATTGGTCATTTTTTTTTGTCTGTTAGTGGTCGTTTGATTTAAAACCGCTCCCCATATTGACCAGAGTTTTGGAAAAAAATCCAATTTTTATTTCATAGGGGTCAACTTGGAACCCGCCCCAACCCCCCCCCTTATGCACTACATCCGGCAGTGCTGAAGACCTTATCCTTAATTTAGACCCTCAGCCAGAGCATTTGGTTAACAATTAGGTACCAATATCTGACACTGGTAGTGTATAGGGGGTCACCTAGAATGAACAGAAATGGGAGTCTGCCGGGTACCACCCATTGGGTGTGGTCCTGGGGGGCCCCAAAGTCGTCAATGGGTGCTAGGTAGATAAGGAGGTACAACTTAAATCCACCACCATTGTGAGCCCACTGCCATGACTATATCAGCAGCACATTAACGACGACATTTTCCCCGTTGGCAAGGGGTCCGCCAGACCCCCCACAAAGTGCCCCCAAATTGGGCTACTTAGACGAGTGAAGGTACCACCAGTAAAAATGTCAAATTAACAATTTGGTTTGTGGACTACCAATGGTATCCAACAAATTTACAGTTTTTGGTACTTCGCGGGTAACCAGACATTTCAAATATGGCCGCCCTAGACTCCTGCTTTCCAACTAGGCTAGCCTAGATATTGGGGGTACCGCATGCAATAAGTTTAAATGATCTATCACACCTCACGGAATATAGAAGACCTATTACAGAACAAATACCGATACTGTTGTCATGGGCCTTCCCAGACCCCCTACATGGGCCCTCGGGGCCCATCTATATGCTAGTCCCTATAATTTTAATATCCCATTGCCTTGATCGACCAAACTTCGTAAAAGGCCCTTCGACTCAGGTATGCTGTCTAATGTAGGCCTATTTAAAAAGATATAACTGGCATCAGGTTTTAGTCACATGAAAAAACTACAACCTTTGACTAGTGGGAAACAAAGTAAAAATTGAGTTTTGATGAATACCAAATGGTTAATACCAGACAAATTGAGACTGCGGGTACCAGACACTTCCACCATGGTCGCCCATAGACTGTTGTCCAACTGGGCTAGCCTAGATCTGGGTGGGGGGGTACTCACATGCAATCAAGTTTAAATATCTATCACACCTCACGAAATATAGATGAACCTATAACAGACCAAATAACCGCAGTCTTAGGCCTATCAAATGCTAAATGGCCCCTAGGGCCTCTCTAGGCAGCCTAAAACCAGTGTCAGTCTAGGAATAAAAAAAGTCCCAGAATATTCATTCATTGCCTTGGTCTTCAAGCCTTTGTATAAGCCTTCGACCAAAGTCTGGCTATTCTAGGTAGCCTATTGAAGATTGAACTGAATCATGTAGGCTCACATAATCAACCACAACCTTTGGCAAGTGAATATAGAAGACGTCATGTCAAAGAACCAAATCCTATAATGTCCATTCCACAAACACTTTCTATGGAACGGAAAGGGACAAGCAGCCAATAGTTAGATGTAATCGTTGATTATTTTTAGCTTCGAGTGCATTAGCCTAAAATCAATGCACGTTACGCTCAGATTTGTCCGACGCTTGTGGGCTGTGCCATTATGTTTCTGGTCAAACGGACGCCCTGGAACTGCGCAGTGCATTGATTTTGGGCTAATGCACGAGAACCTAAAATGTGTAGACAATTATTCCAGGCTAACCTGGAAATCAAGGCTCATAACAAGCTGATTTTTCAGTATAGATCTAGCAATTGAGTAGAATACATACTAAAAGTACCCGAAAATCTCCGGAGCTCTCTCCAAAATTCAAGATGGCGGTCAAAATGGCCGCCATTTTCCATTTTATCGTACTATGGCACCAACAATTGGAAAGACACATAAAGTTCCACCCACTTTTTAAGGCACAAGAATACAATAAAGCATTATTTGGAGAGTTCAAAACTTACAAGTACCCAAAATCAAGATGGCGGTCAAAATGGCCGCCATTTTTCCCAATTTTATCGTATCTTTGCAACCAGACAAGTTGGAAATACAAATTAAGTGTCCGAACATATGTCTTAAGGCACAAGGAATGCAACGAAGTCATTATTTTGAGAGTTCAAAACTTACAAGTACCCAAAATCAAGATGGCGTCCAAAATGGCCGCCATTTTCTAATTGTATCATAACTTCATATGCAAATTAGAAATACAAATTAGTGTCTAAACGTATGTTTTAAGGCATAAAGAATCTAATAAAAGCATTTTCAAGAGTGCCCATGACTAATAGCTAACCAAAAAAAAACCATCATTTGTTATCTTTTATCCTAACTTTTACAACCAATCATATTAGAAATACAAATAAAGAGCCTAAAACATATGATTTAATGTACAGGGAATCTAAAAAAACATTTAGAAGGGTTCATGCCTATTTATCTGGTGGCAGCCTGACCACGGAATCTCTCAGCTTCAGCCAGTTTGTCCCGGCTGCAACTTTTGGCAGCCATTGCACATTGGCAGTGACAAATATACATCATGAATGATAATAATTAATATGCAAATGTATTATGAATGTGCACTAACATTTAACTATGCTTCATTTTACATTAGAGATTTTGAAATATGAACACATGCCCGTCATTTTAACACCGTAATAAGTGAGAAAAGCTGCCGAATAATGGGTGTTTTGCTAGCCCAGCTTTCCAAAAATGGTCCTCTCTGTATCTATGTGTATCCATTGGTCACCGATATTGGGGAAAAGAAAATGAGGTTACATTTTATTCATTTTCAAGAGACTGGGCAGCTTTTAGACTTAGGCAAAGAAGACAGTTATTAGATTTTAGTAATTTTTAAATTAATTTCACAATGGGTTTTGTCTTCCCCCTTGACGTGGTTACGAAAAATACAGCTTAGATAGGCATGTCCCACCATCAAAAAGGAATGTCCATCTAGGCTAATGTCACCTCCTGATGTCTTACCTTGGCAACATACATGTATGCACGATAATAAAGGAATAGGCCTTCAGGTTGTGCCTCTTCTCCTTTTTATATCCTTTAGGTTGTCAGCATTCTTACTTGCGCCCGGCCCTCTTTGGCATCTTGATGACTACACCTTATCGGTTGCATAGACAAGATCACATATTAGAGAACTTTTAAAGATCCCTTAGGCTTTTTAACAGTACCAAATACCACTCACATAGCTGAGGGGTGTGCAAACAGTTTACCTTAGCTAGATCATTCTCAATCCTTACTCATCATCTCCGTAAAGCCGGCAAAAGCAGATACAGCCACGTTAATTGTATCAACAACTCTAGTTACAGCAGAGTCAGACTAGCTGTCAGTTATTGTCAGCGGTCCGGGTGCGTTGGTGATCGGGCGACTATATTATCTACTACAGATATTTACATATTGGTCCCACCAATCCTTAACAAACTTCAACATTCATGAAATTCAGCTTGCCATCGGACAACTATAGAAACATTTATTTCTATATACATACTGTGACGGCTTGGGATCTTATTCTTCAGTCTTCATAGATCTAAGTGCTGCTTATGATGAGTCGGCATCGAGGTCTCTATCTCAAGCTACTCAAAGCTTCCCTGATGTCAAGCTTACAAGTTCATAGTGCTGCTCATCAAGACAGATCTTTTGTCCTGGCTCAATGGTGTGTAATACAGTAGAAAGCGCAAACTTCGGATTGGTGTCCCACAAGGTCTGTCCTGTCATCCAGTCTTTTTCAAACATTATACATCTTCAGAAATGCCAAAGAAGATTGTTCGCAGTATTTAACACGCAGATGATACAACACTTGGAATTGCTGCTGATTCTTCTGAGGCCCTTAGAAATGGTGTTTACAGAAAGACCTAATCACTGTAACCATTCAGCCGATGACACTTGAAACTCAGCAATCCAAGACCTTCAGCTCTGTTTTTCACGTGCAATCATGTGTCAAACAAGAGAACTTAACATCAATCTAGCTGGAGATAAACTGTCAAACGACCCAACACCGAATTAACTTGGCGTTATAATGGACCGCAGCCTTACTCTCAATCAACACACCAAGGAAGTCGCTGCCAAGCCACCTCGTGGCCAATCTCCTCCGAATGCTCGTAAGGAACTGGATGGGGTGCATCTTCCGACACTTTAACATACCTCCACTGTTGTTTTAGCAACTAGCTGCTGAATAACACTGCACCAATATAAGTCCCGTGTCACTCACATAATTGATGACGTTTTGAATGATGCAAAGAAACTTATTAGTGCCTTTTGGCACGCCTGTAGAATATCTTAAATTCTGTCGGCATAAGCTCCTCTAAACTATAGGAGGAACTTTCAGATGATAAAGCTCACCAGTCACCAAGAAGTGTGATGAACCTGGTAGCCTAATCCCCCCACCTCACTTTGCTACCACCCAATCCATGACAATCCCTATCGATCATCGGGATTCAATGACATAGGGCTGAGCAATGGTTCACCCTCTAAACCTTGAACCTAACATTTTGTGGACAGTGTCCATCAAGCAATCCCAAGGACTGCGACGTTGATAGGTAAGCAAGGGTCAAGCTCAACATACTCAAACTGGCATTGGCCGTACAAAGCACTTCCTTAATGCGATGTGAGATCCACAAAACCATTAGCCACATCATGATGACTGTGAGGTCCTCAATTCTCCATGGAATCTAACCTTATCAACCTGGTCGATGAAACTCTCATAAATGGTTAAAGACGACCTTTCCACTGAAAGATTTTTTTGACTTAAACGAAAGAACGACCTATATATATTTACACACATTTAAAACATAGAATGCAGACTGGTTTAAATGTAATATGGAGTGATATAGGATCCAAAGACCTTACTGATAGCTTTATTAAAAATAGATACACGCAGACATTCCTAACTATGGGGGCGCATTCCTAATCACTGGATGAATACCGACACATAGGCATACAAACGGGCATCAGTCACAGATTTCACACTTATCCCGCACGGTTTAGATATATGGGTAACTCTCTGCCCAAACTAAAAGGGCATGGCGACATGTGCAAACTTAGAAGCAGACATCTCATTCACACCAACACTTGCTCAAACTTGATGATTGTAGCAGTTTCCAAGAAACATCTACATCTTGGATTCTTATGGGTACACCTGAATACCCTCAGTACAGTAAACGCTGTGGTCAACTTGGCAACATCACTGCACCGACCTTATTATACTCGATTCGCGCTGATATAGGAGCTGGGGAAAAGGTTTGGGTCATGTCCATATGGGTGAAATGGGAAAAGCATTTTAATCTGCCAATAAGTCGCTTGCCGGCCTAACAATAGAGTGATTTGAAAGGAAAGGGGGACAAGTATCAAACTTAATTTTTGTTTACTTCTTTCTGAATTGAACTTTGTAACAGTTTCAATCACAGTCGATTTATAAACATTCCCAAAGTCACTTTCACTGATAAAACGGTGTTTATAGGAATTAAAAGCTTTTGGGGCCCCCCAACACGGATGATTCCTTGTTGCAACAAAAACGCAAACGAATATGATCTAAGGCTTATGTAATTGTAAGTTCATCCTTTGCGTTCATTTAGAGCGGAAAAAAAAAAATTGCAGGACCACCTTCAGGGAGGTTCAGGGTGTCCCGTCAAGTCGAAAGGTGGTGGTGTGTGGGGGGGGGGGGTGGGGGGGGAGGGTTGCCGCGCTTTCTATACTGTTTTATCTGTGTAAAATTGACCCAAAACATGGTACTTTTTGCTTGTTTACGTATCATGCTACTGTAAACTAATACTGACATAATTTTTTATTTTTAGAGTATGACATTGTGTATGCTACCAACCCATCATTGCCAAATAATACCAATTTTGCTTGCATGAATGGCGACAAATATGGTCGACAAACCCTTAAGATTTTGGCGATTTGCTTTCAAATAACGTTTATAATAGCTCTCAGCTTGAACGTCCTGTACGTCATACGTTAAACAGCCCTACAACACAATTGATCCCAAACAGGATGATGTTTGTGCTCCCCTTAATTACGAAAATCAGGGGGTAGTCCCCGCCCCGGTAGTGAACGTAGTAGAAAAACCATTGGTTGACGAGGGTTAAGAATATGGCCTTATCATTATGGAATTAAAAAAAATGATATTTGGAATTGGCGAGCAACAAGGGAAAAATAATTACATTCTCAACACAATTTTAAAACCAGTATGGTACTATCCGAACCGCTACTATCCGAATCCACGTCAGTTTACAATCTAATCGGTCGATTTTGATGTTTGTGTTTGAGTTTTTATGTAGTTTAGGCCAAGGTTTTCATTCAAATCTTTATCCCCCGAGCTTCAGCTATTAAGAACTATACATTGGACCCTCTATGAGTGGCTATTGAACCATTGTGTTTGTTCGTATTATTTTGGTAACGTATGAAAGTATTGATGAGGCCTCCGTATACATGCTTGAACAGCGCAAAAACCATTGTTTACCATATTCAGGATTCATAGCGCCCTGCCTTATACAGGTGGTATTTCACATTTTAAAGTCATACTTTTCAAACCAGTGACCCGCTATGTCTTGACCACTGCACCGTCGTGTAAACCGTAGAACACACAGTACTATTACGAACGCACGGACTAGGAGCGATGCAAAGTTTAATTACTGTCGCACGCCCCTCACAAACAATTTCTCACACCCGTAAAAAAGTACAGGTTTTTCCTATAATCAGCGCGAAATCGGTATCGATGTCAATGATGAAGAGATTGTGCCAACATAATGGACATTAGTGTTTGAAGATTTTGCTTCAAACCAGATGACGGTGAAAACTATTGTAACCGGAACTCTTCTATTTTTTGTATCTTTGCACCATAATAAGATGAACAAGTTTTTTAAGCCATCTTGGTTGTGGCTAACTTAATGATTTTTTGGACACTCTAAATAATGCCTTCTATTACTAGATTCTCTTGTGCCTTACTAAACATAATGTTTAGACCTTGCCACTATTATCAGTATCTGATACAATCAGAAAATGGCGGCCATCTTGGACGCCATCTTAGTTTAGGATATTTGTGATTTTTTAAGTCTAAAATAATGACTTATTAGATTCCTTGTGCCTTACACAATATATATAGACAACTTTTTTGTTGGAAGTATGATAAAAATGAAACTGGCGGCCATTTTGACGCCATGCTTGGATTTTGGAGAGGTCTCCATTGAGGATTTTTTGGGACTTTTGTATGTTAATTCCTACTCATCTAGCTGCCCGATCCTAAAAATTCAGCTTGTTATGGAGCTATTTTCCAGTTAAAACTAATGCTTTGGCCTATTAACCTACTTCATAACGTTATTCAGCAGATATTTTTGAATAAAATCGAATATTTCATGAAATCAATCAGTAATGTTTCTAACTAAAAGATGCACATACCCCGGCCCACAAAAAAAAATAGATTAATCCATGCGCGCGTAACGTTCTAAAACTCCGCATACTCTCATTAACAATATTACCACCGTGCAAAGACCAATAAAGCACTTTTTTGGTGTCCCAATTCCTATTTCCCCTCTCAAATAAACGTTTTGCATAAGTATTAATATTGTTGGTATGGCCTCTGTGGCTTATCATTCTTAACACCCCTGGGATGTGTCGACTTTGGGATCAAATGGCAAAAAATGGTCAAAATCACTGAAAAGGGGATAAATATCTCTAAGTGCATAAGAATGTACGTCGAGACAATATTATTGGTACTTGTCATTCGCTCTTAAGCATACCTAAGCATTAAATAATCCCGGGGATTTTGTTATGAAGACTAGATGCTTTTGATACAGTGGATAGCTAATATATATGATGTTCTTCTTTTCCATTGATCCCATACTGTGACAATATTTTCAAATCTACATACAAATTATCTTGGGTCCTGACAGTGCCTTTAAATAGCTGTAACATAACAAAACCAACTTCTTTCCATTGATAGGAAAATAATACTAACAATATAGAGGTGGATTATATTGACGTCCATAAAGTTCTGGCAAATCGGCAAAATTATAATTTCCACAGTGTGAACAATAGCAAAAATCGAATTTGGCAATACAAAGCTAGGTATAAAATATCGGATTTTCAGCAGCTTTATCCTATAAAATGAATGGCAATTACTATTTTTATTTTATATAAACAGACTGGGTTTGAGAGCCCTACTCTGTGCAATATATAGTTGTTTTAATATATTCTTATGCAGCATGACCCTTCAGCAGCCCACGCCACTTTGATGGCATGCAAAGCCCTGATGAAGTGCTACCTTCTAATTAAATTTATAATGTTTTCCACTAAAGACTGGAAAGGATATCAAACAATAACCTGGAAGATTTTAACGAAATTAGCTCTTTAACGCACCTGAGGAAAGTTCACTGGTTCTTACAGAAACACCCGGTTTCTTTTAAAAAGGTACCAGAAATAAGATGAATAAACCTACTCCAAATCTTTACGGGACATTCCTTTCCAATAAAGAGGGCCAGACAAAAGAATACACTACCAGTGACTCATAAGTGAAACTATTGATTTTCAGTTTCAGCAGTGCAGATAGATTCAACCAGTCACTCTGATTTTTCTATTACTCTCGAAAATCAATAAGTTTTCACTAAGGAGCCATCACCAACCCAAATATTGAATGCTTTCCTGATCCCTCCTTGTAGACTTGACACAAACCACATTAATTCTTAATTTGGCATTTCCTGGGACCTTTAGGTGCAACTAGATATTCCAATACAGAAAGCCCCCCTAAAAATGGAAAATTGCTGCATTTTGGCACTGGTGTAAAGCTTTCCATCCCAATCAAAAAATTCCTCATCTGAAGGATTAATGCTGAGAATTGTTGCTTTTGTACACAACTTGTGGGCTTTCTAATTTCGTAATAGGAGCAAATACGAATTCGCCTATGTTTTCTATTGAAATATTACTATATACAAAGCACCTTTTGTATTTATTTTAAGTATTCTGTTAACCCATAAAAGTAGGGAATCCATTGAGTCTCTAATATCTATATAAATCATACATATCACAAAATATGATGACTTTGAAATCTCTTTTGCACCTTTAAATATTGTTCTGTGTATATTGATACGATCAAAATAAAATAGAACTTTCATATGAAAGTCCCTGTGGTTCTTTACCTTTAATGATTCAGTTGATTCAGGTAGTATTTAGTTACCTATTTATTTTTTGGTGTGACAATAGTTAATATTTTTTTTTATTTTCCATGAGTATTATGCACAAATGTTCATTTTGTGCAATACCACCCTTTAATTTATATGTAGTAGTATTAAATCCAAAGTGTTTAAATCGGTTTCTATCCCCCCACGAACGAGGGTGGCCCCGATTCTAACCATTATTTCTGTCTGGCCTCCCTCTCTTCCTCAATCGCCCCACTTTCACAACATTTTCCTCGGTACTATATCAATGCCTTCTCCAAGTCCTACAAAACACATATACGCTTCTTCCAAAAAACTAATTTCAATCAATGTTTTTTTATTTGATTAATAAATGAATGTAGGTTACTTATTTGATTTTAATTTGAGTTGAATTTAGTCAATATTGTTAATTGGCATAATTTACATTACTTATTACAAACAGGTAAATGAATCTTTCAGATCAAAGTTTGAATTACTTCAATATTAAATTATTAACATATTTTATGTTTTAAAATATATATTTCGGAATCTGCAAAAAAATCATTTTTGTGGTGTAAGCAGGTCTTTTTATTTAATTACGAAGTTGACAATTTAATTTTTGGTTTATTTAGAATCTGAAGAAAATTTTCATCACACTACATGTAAATGTAATATTGGTAAAATATTACTGAATCCACATCAAAATACCATATGAAAAATCAAATTCTTTCTTACATACTTCTTACTCAAAATTATTTTTTTTTTCAGATCCTGCAATGCAAAAACAATATCGCATATTGGACTGAAATTAAATTATTTCAATTAATAATGAAATATTAGTCTGAATTCAAACTTCAATTAAAATCAAATAACCAATACGTAATCTATGCTTTGATATGAACGATGGGTTTCTTTACTATAATCATTGTATCATATTTTGATGAAAATTGGTTTACTTACAATAAAGCAAGCGATTGCCATTTTTTTTCTGATTTCGGTTCGGCTAAATATTTTGATTGAGTTTAATTACATTATTTTCATATTTTAGCTGTGACAATACTTTGTATTGTTGTGTAATTTTCAAGGATTGCAAAATGTTCATTTTTGTTATGCAATCGCAACCTTTAGTGCACATCCTGAAATTACATAACAATATCAAAGTATTGTCACATGTAAATATGTAAATAATGCAATTAAAATACTTACTGAATTTAACCGAAATCATTAAAAAATCAAAGAACCAAATAATCTACATATGAAAAGTATTATTTATTTGATCTATAATCAATATCGACAGCGTAAATATTTGAAAACCTCGGTTTGTGTAGGTAGCAATGAACTTTCCTCTGGTGTGCTAAAATGTTAAAACCTTTCATAAAAAAAAAAGCTTCCAGGTAATTGTTTTTATATCCTTCCCAGGCATTTTAGCAAAGGAAATGAGAAAGTAGTACCTCACCAGGGTTAGGACATGCCATCAAAGTCGAATTGTGGGAAGGTCGTTGCAACCTTAGAATAATTGTATGATACATGTTTGCAAATATTGTGCAGAGTATGGCTTTAAAACTCTTTTTATATAAAACTAGTAATTTGCCATCATTTCGAGCTAAAAATGCATGATATACCTAGTAGGCTTTAGTGCAAAATTGGATTTTACTGTCTGTCTGTTGAAATTAACATTTTGCTGATTTGCAAACTTTGACATTATTAGGAAACCATACTATGGGAATTTTCATATCAATGGAAAGATGAGGACCATAATTATCCACTTGTCTCAAAATCCTTAAACGAATTCCTTAATTTCCCGTGATAATTGTGTTAACAAAGTTTAGTAAGAGCACGGTTAAACAACTATTTCTTCTTTGTACAGCAGTTTAAAGGCACTGTCAGTGACCCAAGAATGGTACATTTTTGCAAATATTGCACACAGTATGGTTCTAAAACTATGTGTATATATAAATAATAGTAATATGCCATCATTTAAATATCATCATTTATATTTATACCATTTCATCATGTTTGAATTTGACCATTTCTTTGCCGTTTGATCCCAAAGTCACACGTCCCAGTGGTTAAGAGTGACATGAGCCAAATAGGCCATACCAACAGTTAATACCTATAAAATGGGTTGTTGTGGAAATGGACAATATAGGTACTTATTCTTTGATATGAGTCACTTTGTTTCCACTAGTCAAAGGTTGTAGTTTTTCATGTGAGCCTAAACATGATGCAGTTATTATCTTTAATAGGCCTACATAGACTAGCCTACCTGAGTTGAAGGGCATTTTACGAAGTTTGGTCGATCCAAGGCAATGGATTAAAATTTTGATAGCCTAGATGAGGCCCCAAGGACCCATTTAGGGGTCTTGTAGGCCCATCACTGCAGATATTTGTTCTGTCATAGGTCATTCTATATTCCGTGAGGTGTGATAGATCATTTAAACTTGATTGCATGTGGTACCCATAATATCTAGGCTAGCCTAGTTGGACAGCAGAGTCTAGGGCGGCCATATTTGAAGTGTCTGGTACCCGCAGTCCAAATGTCAATTTGTCTGGTATTACCCATTTGATATTCCACAAACTCAACTTGTTAATTTGACATTGTTTCTGAGTGGTACCTCGCTCGTCTAAGCTAGCCCAATTTGGGGGTTCCTTTGTGGGGGGTCTGGCGGACCCTTTCCAACGGGGAAAATGTCTGTCGTTTGTGCTGCTGATATAGGCGTGGCAGTGGGCTCACAATGGTGGTGGATTTAAGTGGTACCTCCTTCATCTACCTAGCAATCATTTTTGACGACTTTGGGGGCCCCCAGGACCACACCCAATGGGTGGTACCCGGCAGACTCCCATTTCTGTTCATTTTAGGTGACCCCCTATACACTCCCAGTGTCAGATATTGGTACCTAATTCGTCTAACCAAATGTCTCTGGGCTGATGGTCTAATTCGGAATGGTTAGTCGGCGAGTTATGGGGTGGCGAGTATGGGCGAGTTACTGTTGGACCAATGGGCGGGTTACTGTTGGACCAATGGGCGAATTACTGTTGGACCAATGGGTGAGTTACTGTTAGGCCAATCGGCGAGTTACTGTTGGACCAATGGGCGTCTTTTGGGCGAGTTACTGTTGGACCAAGTGGCGAGTTATGATTAGAACAATTACTTGGTTTTTGTTTAATTGATTTATTGTTTTAATGATTTGCTTTATTCTATTTTATTCATTTTTAGGACAAAAGGGTAGTGGAAAAACAAAGTTGGAAAAATTATTTTAAATACATTCAATTTGCACTCTACAGACTGCCCCCCCCCCAAAAAAAAACTATACAGTCATACTAAAAATTAAAAAAATATCGTCGCTGGGCGGGAAAAACCTCATATGTGCATTTGACCTTTAAAAGCAAAACCTCACATGTAGTAAAAACGGTCACATGACAAAACCTCATATGTAACATTTTCAAAAGACACCAAAAACTAAATAATTTGCTGTAATGCCATGCACAAGAAAGGTTTTCATTTCTAAATATATTTAGGTAATTATTTACTCCAGATTCTGAAATAAAGTGCCATATGATTTACTATCATATTTGGCATGAAATTCAAGCTTGAACCCGATGTGACCAAAATGCACATATGAGGTTTTAGCATTGGGGCCCACTTTTTACATATGAGGTTTTGCATTTGACCTCTGGAGTTACATATGAGGTTTTTCCCGCCCAGCGACGATATAAACTGTGTATTTCTGTGAGATATTTTGATTTGATTTTGTAGAGCAGATCCCAAGCTAAATCCTCGTTTTTATTTCATCCTATTTGATGCACCCTAACCGGGGATATTGTCAGATGAACACAAAGGATGAAATACCACTTGGGCCAGTTTCACTTGAAGGTTCAAGAACTAAAGGTACAAGGTGTGTAGCATCTTGTGGGATTAAAATGTTTTCAAACAAAAGAATATTGTAGAGATCAGCTTATCATGCACTGAACTAATCAATATATTATTTTTTAAACAGTGAAAGCCCCAGAAATTATGCTGTGGGAAGAAATGAGGGGACTCACTCTCAGCGGGGCAATAATCATGAAATTCATGTAAATTTTACTCCTGAAACAAAGGGGACAGCCACAAGTCTCTGTTTATGGGGACAAATGTGTGAACAATGCTCTAATGGGGAGGTTTAATTTTCGACCCCCATTCCCTACTACCTCCAAGATGCCAGGGAGAAACAAAATGAAGAAACCAGTGTTGAACAAAAAAACAATAATAAAGGAAAGGATGGTTGGTGTTCAAAGGCCTCAGATTACTTTCAACGAGTGTGTTTTTATGGTTCTTCCTTCTGCTAAACCCCAGAGTAAAGCCGGGACAACAAGACTCTCTGGAATTGAATTTTCCAATGCTACATTATTTTATTGGTTATTGTGGTATTATAAACTTATAAATTATGTTATTTCACAAGGAGCAGCACTTTATACCTTTTTTTTAATTTTAATTTTCAATAAAGAATGTCTTTAAGTTGATTCTAAATGGCATTTCTGTTGATATCAGGATAGCCGAAACTGAACCAAGGTGTTTTTCAAGTGTATTAGATAATTGGACATAACTCTTGAACCAGACACCCATATTACACCAACTAAAAATCTCATGAAAGCTTAAACATTCCTAAAAAAGAGTCAGTTAACTTCCAGTTAAGATAAACTTAAGATTTTGGCAAAAAACCAATCTTTGATTGTATAGCTTTTTTGAGACAGTCTGTATATAGGGCATGGATGGACAACGTCACACCAACAGAATGCTTTGGTACTGCTCATAGACCCTCTTGAGGGTCTATGTACTGCTTGGACAGTGGTCACCAAGTTCCCACAGATGGTTGAAGCATAAACCTGCAACAGGCTTGCAACTGACCACCCCTGAGATGTACCAGAAATGCAAAATCTGTCATTTTTTTTAAATTCTTATTCCTCTTCATGAAGCTTCATAACTCAAAACCCCACCCCGGGGTTCTTGAGGTATGAAGTTCTTGTGCCGCTTTTGTTTCTTGGGACTTGCCCATGATATTAGCCCACAAGCCCTGCTGTGGGTTCCTACGGTTCCCTTCATCCTAACCCCCCCCAGCTCTCATTGTATCACCATAATGCTACTCCTGAGACTATATCAGCATGTGACGTTTCAGCTTTATCAATTTGGTAAAGAAACAGTAACTCGCCCATTGGTCTAGCAGTAACTCGCCCAATGGTCTAATAGTAACTCGTCCAATGGTCTAACAGTAATTCGCCCAATGGTCTAACATTAACTCGCCCACTGGTCTTTAACAGTAACTCGCCCACTGGTCATGGTCTAACAGTAACTCCCACTGGTCTAACTACTCGCCACGGTTTAACAGTAACTCGCCACTGTCTAACAGTATCTCGCCCACTGTCTAACCGTATTAGCCACAAGCCCTGCGTGGTTCCTACGTTGCCTTCATCCTACCTCCCCCTCCCCTCCTCCATTGTTATAGACCCTAGTGCTACTCCTGAGACTATACCAGCAAGTGACGTTTCAGCTTATAAAACAATGTACAGTCTAACGTAACTCGCCCATTTGTCTACCAGTAACCTCGCCCTTGTTATACAGTAACTCGCCATTGTTACCGGTAACTCGCCCCTGGACACTAACAAACAAAACGTAACAATAAACTCGCCCACTGGTCTAACAGTAACTCGCCCATAACTCGCCACCAAATAACTCGCCGATTATCCATCCCCACTTAATTAAGTGTTAATCATTACTTTATCCAGGAATAAATTACAATAGGAAGATTGCATTCAAGGTTATATTACACACCCCTAATCGGTCATTATTTTCTTCGCCTTACCAACGTTTGACTTCCCTTAACTGAGGCGTTATAAAGCGCTTCACTAAATCCTTCCAGAGCAAACTTTGAAGATACATAATGCTCAACTGCCTGCAGGTAACGGCTGAAAATTAAGAGCAATTGTTACAGAATTGTGCTGAAACGCCTACTCTACTTTACGAAACGGGAAAAAAGTAATTGACATCATTCTTCTGTTATTTACGAGGACGTATAGAAGTTCTTAAAACAAGCTACAGGTGTGCCGTATTAGCTCATATATTTATTTTCTATCCTCACGTTTTAGCTGAGTCCTCAAGATCTTCCCCATTGGTTCAAGCTTTTTAAAATAATTTATATCTTCTGATTGGCTCTTCATCCACTCTTGTAGTTATTCAAAGCCATATTTGTTGATGTAGTTTTTAGAGGAACCCGTACGGACTTCTACGGTACGTTTTGTCATGGATACCATTGCCAGCCCCGAACATTCTTCTTCAGGCCTCCTGTCTGATACTTCATTTAACTCCTCATCTAATTGATATGGTGTGTACCTGTCAGAATGCATGTAAGTGGCCAACTCTTCAACCACCAGAACTTCCTCGAAATTCAGGAATGTTTACAAGGCCTTTTCAGTTGGTAGTTGAAACAAAACTTCCTTGGGAGATTGGAACTCTGTCTGCTTCCGTACGGAACCGGTCATTTGGTAATCGGGATCCCAGTGGTGAATCTATGGTTCGTCAGCTACAATGAGCCAGACATAAACCGTGATTCCCAATGTAGATTTTGGGAGGCTGTGACTTAATTTTTATGCGTAAACCTCGTAGGCATTCCCTTGCAAAGACCCGACTGTTCGAAGACCGACTAATTAACCTCTTCGATAAGTCCCATTAATAAGGACTTAGATTAAGTCGCAATTACCTATTAGAGAGTCAGAATAAGAGGAGAACCGCGATCCAATCTCATCCGAGTGTACTCTGCATCTCATCGCTCTTTATCAATCATATGGTGGTCATTCAGTCATGATTTACAGCCCTTTTTAGTTTGTCTTGGATTCTTCGTCATTTCTTTTTTGTGGAGTGGGTAGGGGAGGTTGTTATTTCCTTTTTTGGGGGGGAGGAAGGAGTTTTCTTGGGGGTGGGGAGGGAATGGGGTTTTTTTTGTCTTCTGTTTTTGGGAGGGGAGGGTATTCTTTCGTTTTGAAAGGGAATGTATTATTTCTTCTCTTTTGGGGGTTGGTAGGTTTTTTTTTTTTGAGGATATGAGGTTTTTTTGGCGGGGGAAGATATTGTTTTTTCTTTTGTTTTTTGGAAAGGAGGGAGGGGTTTTCTTTGTTTTTGGGTCTCGGTAGCAGGGTTTTTCCGGTAGTCGGACATTATTTTTCCAATCGTTCCGGCTCTTCCATCAGCCGCTCTATGTATTTATTCCGCACATTTTCATACACTTTCGGACAGAAAGCGGTGATTTTCCTGCTGTTTAGACTCCTCCTTTAAACTCTTTCTTGAACGTACTGTCACATCAGCGGCGTGGTTGCGCGCTATCCGTGAACTCACTTCCCCACCACAAACTGTAGTGTAACTTGCACCCGTCTCCGAGGCGAGATCCAGAGTCTGTCCTTCACTCCTTAGTTCGTGTAAACATGCTCGTCGAAATCATGAACCGAATCAGCATCGGGCGTTACCTGCGCAATTACGAAGCTTAGAGCCAATTACAATTAAGCACTCATGGGCCTTACACTCACACGGCGGCAACGTCAGTGCTACAGCGGCACCGTCTGATGTATTTACACCCGCCGAATTCAATAGGCAATTAGCGAGTCTCGTAAATCCACTTAAAAGGATAATCCCTGGGGATTATACTTCGGTCTTCTTACGTTCGGTCTTGCAGTCGTAACTTATAGGCACCTTGGAGACTTGGACACACTCAATTGGTGATGAATTTTCTTCAAATCACTTTCATGTAAAAAGCCGCACTCTGTGGTGACATCAGCAGTCTTCCGAAGCTTAGATCATCTTGTCCTGTCCATGTTTGGATTCGGAAAAACAATCACTATGAGTTACAATATGCTCATCCACCAGGACACAGTTCAGTGGGTTGTACTTGTACATACATTGACATGAACTGACCTTGTGTGATCTGGGTATCATATATCATACCCCAAAACCAGGGGGTATATTTTCTAAATACATTGGTGAATGAAAGCCACTGAACTGTGCCAAGGGAATTGAGATTTTACTAGCTCATAGTGAATATCATACCGTTGTTTATTTTGGACTTCATTTCCATACATACCATCCATACAATGTTGGATTCCTTTGATTTTTTCAGATTCAGGATGTTATAATGTAATGATAAAGACTCGATCAAACACATACATGCATTACGTTTAGTCGGCTGTATATCATTTACTTGATAGTTCCATGCTTGATCCCCGCGTCTATTATTTGAGTTTCGCAAGGTCATAGTCAAAGTTCTAGGATATAATGCATACAGACCTATCTAATCTACAATTCTCGCCAAAAGTCTTGGAGCACTTAAAGAGACATCATGAGGAGATTTCCAGATAGAAGCGCCCTCAATTTTTTTCGAACCAGACTTTTTTGCATATTTGGAATGCTTACCAATATCACCTGAAGTAAATAAGCCGAATACGCCGTATTTATGTAATAAGATGATGATTTAGTCATTTCTGTCGTGCACGACAGAAATTCAAAGCATGGTTTCCTTCGAAACGCTCTCGGTAGGTGGTCTGCAACCGGTCAAGTGGTATTTGAGAGAAATTTATATCCTCAAAAAACCAAAATCTCCTCCTGTCACTTTAAGCGCGTTCTGGTGTAAATAAGTTTCATATCCCTAACGTCTCTTAACTGCATTTAATGCACTTTTGGTGCCATTTTTGAGGGTTCCATTCTTGAGGGGTTCCATATAGAGGACAAAAAAGGTTCTAAGTCGCATTTTTTTCTGAGAGTGGAGGGCTCGGATTCCTTTCAAAGTATTAACTTACAATATAGTTTGTAAGATAAATCAAAGTTTTACAGTGTTTGAGCATACCTTTGAATCCGAAGACACTGGAAATCTGAAGAATCTTGCCGGTGCGCCTTTCTTTCATGTACGGTACAACAGCCTTGGTCATTCTGACGCATCCAAAGTAGTTAACATCCATGAATTCCTGAAATTCCTCTATTGGAGCGTCCTGCCACCAACATGGTTTGGATATTCCTGCATTATTTACTGTGAGACAGAAATAAACTTAGACCTCTAAAACGTGTTACACAATTCATTAAATTGACTCTTAAAGGTTAAATATAATCGTCGATTTGTAATCATCATCATCGTTGTTGTAAAGTTCAACATTGTATAATACCACGTCATTTCTGTGTGAGATTTTGAAAGATAATTTACCAAGAACATCAATTCGTCCTTCTTTCTCAACAATTTCTTTGACAGTTTTGTCGATGGTTTCTTGTTTAGTAACGTCAAGTTCCAGAACAAAGAGGGTGTCATCAAACATTCTTCCCGCCTTTGTCTTGATATCATCCTGGCGAATAGCACTATTACGCATAGTAGCATACACTCTAAATCGACGCTCTGGATCTTTCGCTAAAAGCAAAGCGATTCCTTCCCCAATACCCTTCGAACAGCCAGTGATAACGACAACTTGGGCTTCCATTTTTCTTTAATCAAGTAAGCAATTTACAGATTTGTGGACAGTGATAATTCTGTTCTGATAAAACCAACCTTTGAACGGGCTATCTTGACGTTATTATCTCCATTTACAAATTAAATATGTTACACTATAATAATAAATATATAAACTGGGCAACACCTACATGCACGTACATTCATGTTTGAATACAAACTTGGTGATAGCATACTGGAAGAAACAACAAACCACCCATATCTAGGGGTCACAATCACAGCAAATTATCTGGTTACTCATATCTACAAAACATCACTTCCCGTGCAAACAGATCACTTGGTTTCATAAGACGCAACCTTTATTCATGTAACAAATCACAAAACAACCGCCTATAAGTCAATTGTCAGACCACTACTGGAATACTCAAACTCTGTATGGGACCCCCACCCAAATACTCATAACAGACTGGAAATGATCTAAAAAAGGGCTGCAAGATTCGTCACCACCACTTATGGCAGGAAAACAAGCATTACCAAACTCATACAATCCTGGCATTACCGATCGAAAGCTTACTGCAGCCAAACCCGCGTCAATCACGACATTCTCATTCCAACTCATATAAAATAGTTGCCTGCAAAAAAGACTGCTACAAGTTTTCATATCTTCCAAGAACTGTGATTGACTGGAACTATTTACCATACTCAACTACTCAAATAAAGGACCCCACAATCTTCAAAGAAGCAGTAATAAGTCAACTCAACAGCTAAGACTAAGTTATAGCATCGCATGCGCACTGATTCCTGCACGGTTGGCCCCATCCGGAGCGTTGTGCAATATTCCTACAGATACAGATACAGATACAAATGCATACCAGCAATCTACCCACACATACAAATCTGTACATACATGTGTACCCATATACAAATACAGTATTTCTTTTTGTGACCATAAGAAGTGTTGAATGAAAATACACTACGGTTGTTCCGACAGTAGGAAATACCATGGATATAATATTACTCTTGTGGTAATTCATTATAAGACCTCAAAAGAGTCACACAGGAAAGCCATGAACAGCCTTTTCCCCAAATATCAAACTACTACTTTCATGGCGTAGGTATTTTAATATGCTCCACCACAGTATACTTCAAAAAGCCGTTTATTCCTACAAGGGCTGCCGAATTCATTGGGAGGTGACACAATATAATTGTTTTTATATTCCCAGTCACATCGACATCCCACCACACTTCTCAATTACAAAACTGATACTAGATCTTAAGCCAACAGTATTTTTTCCAAATTGAAAATGCCCATCTCATCATCAAAAAGCTAGTGTTGGGTCACATCAACACCCAGCATCACTATTCAAGTGAGACACCGACGCTAGAGCAATTAAAAAAAAAACAGCCCCCAAAAACGCCATCCACAGTGCAAAAAATTACATAATGATGAATAGATGGCGTAATTTGTACACAAATGAAGAAATTACTGATAGTGGCTTTCAGAAAATCGGCTCACCGCTTCAATGTGTATAAAAAGTATCATTTTTTGCAAATATTATGTGTCAGCTCAGCCACCCATCGGGGGATTTTACGACAGCAACTAGCTACCAAGCCAACAGTACAAAAAAATACACCCGTCCTCGGACCGCATGCATCGCCTTCCATTGCAGTTGCAAATGACAGGCCTCATATGACCAACGACCTTGACTTTTGACCTTAGACCTCACAAACAAATGAAAATTTGCATGTGATCTCCATAAACCAAGTGTGACCCCGATTGAACTTTCACTTTTCAGTTAAAGTCAATTTTACATTCTCATCCATCTTGCCCTCATATGACCCTCGGCCTTACCATCTGACCCTTAACTTTGTCAACAAATGACAGATCCAATGTCGCACCCATAACTCTAGTTTACCTCCAACCAAAACACTTGTTAAGGAAAACATTTCATTTTCAGCCGACATTCTGACAACCCAACCACACTTGACCTATAGCCTTGGTATGTGACCCCCAGCCTCATCAAACGAGGGATCCCATGCTGCATCAATGGCTCAAATTTGGTCCAAATCCATCAAAGTATGCAGACATCACAGGTAATTGTTTACCCTCCTCCCTTCCACAGACATCAATAACAACAATTCTATTACCTCTGCTGCCCATTATTGAAAATGCAGCATTCTGATTGGTCAGTTTACTGCCCATTATTCTGCAATAATGGGTCGCGAATGCATTTTCTCATTATATCACACTGTTTTCGGTAATAGAATAGAAATAAAGGGTTGCAGTATTATTTATGGGCTCATAATGTATCCTCGGCCGGAAGAAAATAAAATAATGGAAAATTTATTTTTTTCCGACCTCGGACACATTATTCGCCATAAAGGATACTGCATATAGCCCTTTATTTCTTAAATAACAGCAGTGATCAAAATAAACAACTACGTGTTGTGTCTTCCTACCTGAGGCAAAGGGCGAACAATAAAGGGCAGGCGACGAACAAAATGGAAGCGGTTTAATAGCAATTTGGAGAAATGACTGACAGTGATATTGAAAGCATGATAAAGACACCACTTTTCCATCTCAACGAAGCAATCCCAAAGTGAAATTAAATATTAATGCTATTCCATCTTTTATTCCAACCATCAATTCTGCTTTGAGTAATAGCAATGCATCTCTCTATGACTCAAATGTTTCTCAGGTTTTTTTTTTTTAAAACAGTGAACATTTGGATTACATTTATTACATCTCGCCTCGTAGATATACATTTTGGCATGTAAAACTACAAAGTTGAAATTATATCCAACTGAATCCAAAATGCCAAGCAAGACATTTTCCATTGTGAGACTAAATTGGTTATTTAAGATTTGAGACCGAAAATCTTCCCAGAAACGCTTTATAATATTACATTCCCAAAACAAATGAACAATTGATTCAATCTCATTATTACAAAATGTACATAGATTAGAATTAACATAACCATAATCAAATAGATTTTTGTTATGCCAATATACCGGTGGTAAATTTTAAACTGAAAATATCTTATTTTAGTAGATCGGGAGGAGAACAGTGGCATTAAATAAAATTCCCTGAAATTCAAATCTAAATCATTAAAAAGAGCACACCATTTCCCTTCTGAGACAGGTGGCTTATACTTCTTCTGCACACATATATTATACACCAGTTTACACACTTTGTTTGCAGTTCTAATTTTATTAAGCAGTTCTTCTTGCGACAGACGAAGGGAATCACTGTCCTCCTCCCTCCCGACACTTCTGACCCAATCATTTGGGACAGCATATATTAAAGAATAGTAATCCAAAATATTTTATCAAGTGACAAAAATTTTCCATTGCCATCAAGGATATCACCTAAATATTTAATACCTTTGTTGTACTAAGACTTTCTAAAAATAATATTTTTATTAATGATGATTGAGGAGTTGTTCCAGAGGATCTGGTGTTTGTAATTATATGATGGTGATTCGTATGTTATAGTACACGTACCAACAGTGAATAATTTCACGTATGAAGTTATTCTTAACATGACTAATGCATTTCTCCGATGGTTTAACATTACACTCCCAAAAAAGTTTTTCACCAACAGATTGAAGCTGTTGTTTAAAAAAAACATTTCCAATTGCTGTCATTCCCGTCCAGAAAACGTTTTACCCAAGCAATTTTGAGACCATTTATAATTGAAGGGACATGAATCATTTTAGGCCACCTTGTTCATAATCCCCGATAATGGTATCCCTGCTTATTTTGTCAGGTTTACCTGACCATATAAAGTTAAAAATTATTGAGTTCAATTCTTTAATAAAACATCTGGTGGTTTTGGAAGAACAGAGAATAAAAATATTAAAAAAAAAAAAAAAAAAAAAAAAAACAATAGTAAATTTGCCAATGGGATGAGTCTTCCATTGACCCATATTCTTAAAAATTCCCTGAGCTTTTTCACTTTGGGTGTGAAAATAAGGATCAAATTAGGATTATCCAAGAGTTACTGTTAAATTAACGCCCAATAGTCTGACCACATTCAATGTTAGATTTTTTGGCCGTTCCTCATACCAGGTGGCCTCATGAAAGAGCCAGACCTAGACAATAAAATGTATATTCAGAAAAAATCTCAAATAGTTCAGAACTTTGACACAATACGATCAAAAAACATGCCGAGATACTTTTTGTGCCAGGTTTGTATAAAAAGATTGCTTTGCAAAAAAAGAATATTGAAACCCGACCAACACAATACAGTAAAATTATGAGCGGAGGTGCGTGGTTGAGCGGTCTAGGCGCTGGGTTTAGGACCTCCATACCTTACATACATACACATACAAATACATTTCTTATAAGCGCAATTTTTTTTATCCAGAAAAAAAAAACAAATTTTAGTGAATCAAGGCGGTACGCAACAAGGAAATAGTTATGCACCAAAGCAAAAAATACAAACAGCTAGTCAGTCCAGATTGATTTCAAGAGCTTCTTTAAAAATGGTGACTGAGCTTGCATTTTTATAGGCTGTGGTAATGCATTCCATAACATGGGGCCTGCAAAACTGGAAAAAGCCTTTTCACCAATGATTTTTTGGACTTAGGTACCTCAAGACGAGTCTTATCAGTCGCAGATCTCGTAACAGGGGCAGCTGGAGGAAATGTTCTGTATGAGAGTAAGTCAGTGAGGTATGAGGACCAGAGTTGTTTAAGCATTGTACACGTGGAGGCATATCTTGAAGGTAATGCGTTTTTTAATGGAGAGCCAGGAAATTTGTTCATGAAGAGGCAGTGGACTACGAGTCTGGAGGCAACGAGAAAATCGAGAAAATAAGTAGCAGCCACGATTTTGAAGAGGGACTGAAGTCGTCAGATCTTGTGTGTTGGCACCATAATATAGCGCAGTGCATTTCCATAGTCCACGCGAGAGAGGAGTAGTGTACGAACGACCGGTGACGTGGGCTTGATCAAATACCGACTATACGGGGGAATTGAGTAGTTGAAAGTTACCAGCATATATGATAATGTTATTTGTTTAGCATTGAGAGATGGGTCAAAAATTATCCCCAGTTCCGGAGGTTAGTGATGGCTTAAGAGACTACCATTCACCAACTGTCAAACTTAATTTTGGAAGCTCCCTTAGGCTTTGTGTGGTATGTTCCTGCTACAAAAAAAGATGTTTTCTCATATTACAGTTTAAGTTTGTTATGACTCATCCACTTTCTAATGTCAGAGATGCACAGCTTCTAACTTCTGTAAAGCTCTTCGCTGCAGCTGCCACCCTTGGGTTGAAGGAAAACATTAAGTGGCCTATCATCCGCTAAAAATGGCAACCGGGATGTTATGACTACTAATTATTCTACCCATTGGCTGCGTGTAAATACCAAATTTGATCGTCGGTCCTATGACTGAAACCTTGTGGAAAAACACCGTCAAGCAAGGTTAGGAAAGTTGAAAAGCCATTCTCAATAACAGACACAAATACAACCGAACTTAAATAACTCTTAAACCATGTTACAACTTGGACCCGAGACACCAAATTCACTATTCAAAACAGCCAAGTAAGACTCATGATCGACAGTATCGAATGCTGCAGACAGATCAAGCAGCACAATGAAAACCACTTCTCGTCTGTCCACAGCATTCAGTACATCGTTTCTTAACTTTGAGGAGAGCAGTTTCGGTATGCAGTTGGACCTTGTATGCAGAGTGGTAAGTTTCACCCAGGTTTTATTTTGATATGTGATGACTAAGTGCATTTGACAATCTTTTCCATAAACTTTTGACAAAAACAAGATATTTGATACTGGCCTTAGTTCTTTCAGTCTGCGATCCAAAGATGTTTCTTAGGATGTGAAATTACAGCTTACACGAGAATTTGGGGAAGGGGAAAATGCCAGTACTAGAGAAGAATTGATAATACGAGTGAGGGTTGGAACCGTCGGTCTGGGTCAATAATACTTGACTTATTATTACAACTCCTGAATATTCATGACCTCATCAACAGTGACATATAGAGAACTCACTAAGAATGGACATCATTGATTTATGCTACTAGTGACAATACCAGATGGAGAAGACTCAAACTCATTAGAAACACTATTATCCAGTAGTTCCCTGATGTTTGCAAATTTTCTTTAAAAAGTCAGAAGATGGTTAACCGGGACGGAACTGATTCAGTGGATGGTAAAACACGTTATTTGTTTATAGAGTTTTACAATTTTGAAAACACCCTTAGTATCAGGAGCTAGTAACTTGTGCATTAAGTACTCCGTTTTATGAGTTTCAATAAGTTTGATTCACCTGTGTTTTTGATCAATGTATGCTTTTCTATCTTCGGGAGTACGGGGAATTTCGCCCACCTACGTTCGTTTTTCTACGGAACTTGTGTCTCGTGCTTGATCTCATTACTGTACCAAGGGAAAGGGGTCAATTGTTCTGATTGTTTCTTTTCAGGGTGATGTTCGTGAGAACACAAAACGGACTGCGAATCCCTGGGCAAACAGATCCACAGTTTGTGAACCGTATACCTTCGGAATGTCTTTAAGTTTATTCACGACATCACACTGAAACTTGGGCTGGTCCAGTCATTTCGATAGCGTGGGTTCGAATACACCGCTGCCATTTAATTTGGAAGCATTATTTTCCCTGTAGGACAACTTATCGTTGGTCATTTTTGGAATTTGCTTTGCATTGTTCATTCTTTATGTGTGCTTTTACTTGTTTTTTTAATCCCTTGCTTGGTAGAACTACAGTTAATTCATTACATGATATAATAAATCGAATGTTGCAATAGAATAGGCATTGAATAAAATTGTTAGTAACCACGTTGACAACTGGATCAATTACACAGAAAGGTAGCGTGGCCGAGCGGTTAAGGCAGCTGGTTTAAGGCACCAGTCATTTCGATGGCTCGGGGGTTCGAATCCCACCGCTGCCCATCTAAATTTTGTGACTATTATTCCGCATTAGATATTTACTTATGACGAAGGAAAATTCCCTGTACTGCGGCCTCTTGCGGCTACCTCCTGCTCTATCACTGCCCGTCCAGCGAACCTTACTGATCAGATTATTAGCGTCTCAGCTCTTGATATTCTTCAAGATAGGACGAGGTCGTGTGGAGCCCTCATGCTATCGGTATGGTCCAGTTGAACATTTTTTTTGTAATAGGAGGAGCCCTGTGCCATCCGCTGCACAGGTCAAAAACCATTGATGATGTGGTCCAACGTGGGGCGGTGTTTTCACTTGATATTTTGTGGAGATTGTTGTGACCTTTGGTCGTAAAGTTGTTGACCACGCTCGTTGAACCTCTTTCTTTGACTAGAGTTATTTTGGAAAACCAAGCATTGGATCTTGTATTATAGGGTACGCACTAAGTTGGTGGCCGTAGGGCTAAAAAATCTGGGATACACGACTTTCTTGCATGGTAATCTTGAACCCAAATTGTTTTAAATGGTTGAACAATGCATAGGTTTATATTACGAAAGTGTTGTCATTTCATGGTTACTATAGTTCATTGTATGATGTGTTTCAAATTTGAATGTCCATTTAGACAGCCAATATGGGGCCAATTTACTCCGCGCTCATTCATTTCCTCGATTGCCCATATCAGCGTTATCAAACAACATTGTATTGAGTGCGGGTCTTTTCCGGTTTACTTTATGCTTAGTGCTTCACAAACTACATGACATTTTTTGTGTTAAAAATTTCGTCATTTGT
>JAMKCH010004597.1:0-65794 GCA_023653785.1 Ophioderma brevispina
TTGGCTTCCAATTGAGAAAATTTGAGTAATTTTTCAACAAATTTGAGAAATGTTTTGAAAAAAAAGACCCAGTGCTATACCAAAATTGGCATGAAAAAAGGGGTCATTGATATACCAGAAGGCTGAAAATGAGACCAATGTCTGTGGCACGTCCCCGTATGGTTATTTGTGTTGGGTCAAACAGTTGTTTTGAAGTTGCAAGTCCTTCCACATTATTACCCTTGTTTGGCCTGTAGGTACCTACCTGCAGATCCATTCTTACATTAGTTTGCTTAATTTTCAGCTGGTGGTCCTTTCACACTATTTATCATCCCTGGTGGTGAGGAACCTTTCCGTGGATCCAATCTAACATTCATCTGCCAGATGTCCCAGGAGAACCCGTTCAGTTTCCCATTCTGGATGGACTCAAATAGGAACCAGATACAGTCACAAAGTAAGTGAAAAATGGGTTTATTCTGGCAAATACAAATAGAAGTTGGGAAAATGGGACAAAGAAATCCATAGGTATATATCTCATGCCCTTGGTTCTGCAAATTATGAGAATGTGGTAGCTCTGGAAGTAAAAACTGGATTCATTCCTGCTGTAATGCATGGGTCACACATGCACAAGGGATTGCCTTACCATTGACTTAATCACCTTTACTGCACATTGTATGTATTTTGACAACTATCATGACTAGGATTTACTATTTAAACAGATTAATCGTGTCCACAAGAAGGCTGAAACTCTGGAGTGTCAATCGTGGTTTTTGACCATGTGGACACATTTGGAGTTTTATCGAGGGTCTTGCAGGGTTTTTATCCCCTAAAAACCTTGGGGGTGAAGCTCAAACTCCAATAACACTCCAGAGTGTTTTGGAGTGTCGTGCCGTGTGGACAGCTTCGGGGGATAGTGAGTGGAGTTGACCTCGCAAGGTCATCTTTGTTGACAAATTTCCGTGTTTGAATATCATGCGCGGAAGTCTACGGCTTTCGGTATGTTGATTTCTGGTCCGATATGAAAAGTGGAGGAGAATGGTCGGGGTGGGGTGATTTTAGAGTTTCGGCCATCGTGTGGACACAACTTAGAGTGAAGTAAAATAATTGGATTTAATTTTCACCTCCAGAGTTTCAAACCCTTGGAGTTTCGTGAACTTGGCCATTTTCTGAAACATTAGTTGGATGGAAACAACTAATGATGATGGGGGTATTTTAATTGAGATGTATATTGAAAATCAGGCAGATGTTGCGAGGCATATCATTCACAACCACGATGGCAGGCTACACTAGCAGTCTGAGAACTGCAATATTCTAATTTTGACCTGATTTTATTTTCAGTATAAAGAGTTTTGTATTATTCTTGACTTTTTCAGATGCTGGAAGTCGCATATACACTGAGAGTGTCTCTCTCATTGCCACAATCGCGATGGTAGGTCGTAGTGTGCAGGCTCCTCTAAGACGTGAACTACTGACTCTGTTGGACCGAAGGGCAGTAGTTACCTGTGTTGTGGGGCTGCGCCCAGAAACGCCACCGTCAAGGAACCTTATTGTGAGTATTAATGAGCTAAGTTGGTTGTTTTTTGAAGTGTATAACTTGTTGTGTTATACATCATAGCAACAATGTCATATTTGTGGCCCACAATCGTCGGGAGCTTTATTACAACAGATATGTGATTATGTTATGCTGTTTGTGTGTGTGTTTGTGTGTGTCTATCTGTCTGTCTGTCTGTCTGTCTATATATATGTTTGTGACAGTTCATTGATCCACTGTACTGAAAAAATGCAACTACCCATGAATTTTAAATTTGATAGGGTGGTAGACCATGACTTCAAAGTGCTGTGTATAGTTTGTAGCCAGATACCTGCATGTTGCATGTCAAAAACATGTCATTAATCCACTCTATCAACAAAACACAATTACCCATGATGACGTTTTGGTGTTGTGTAGTTTCGTGTCCAGACATATGCATGCATGTTAAGGTAGGATCATCAGCTACGGCTTCGTGCCCAGATCCTGTTGAAATTGTCACGAATGTTGGTATTGGTGAAAAAAATGTGCGTGCCAAATTTTAATTTTTTCCAAAAAGGCGTTTTGGAGATATGTCACCTAATGCATTTTCAAATTCCTGATGATCCTACCTTAATGAATAAATCGGTTAATTTGCATATGAACTTATTAATGTGTAGGGCAATCTTAATCATGGACCATGTTTTAATTATAGGCCACTTAATTCTTGTTAGGATATGACATTGTACTTGTAGGATAGACCTGGAGGAAAATTGTAACTTTTATTTATCTTTTTTCTCTTCATTTTGAAACAGAGGAGCCAGAGAGGGGCTGTGAACCACCATGTCAGTATGAAGGTTTATGTATTGGAAGCATGTGCATTTGCCAATATGGATTTGAAGGGGAATATTGTCAGAATCCCGGTAAGTATTGTATCACAGCTAATGGCATAAGACTTCACTATGAGTTACAACATGCTCATCCACCAAGGACACTGTTCAGTGGGTTGTACTTGTGCATACATTGATACGAACTGACCTTGTGTGATCTGGGTATCATATATCATACCAAAAAACCAGGGGTGTGTTTTCTAAACACACTGGTGAATGGAAGGTACTGAACTGTGCCAAGGGAATTGAGATGTTACTAGCTCATAGTGCTTTTGGGGAAGGGAATAAAGGTTACAAAGCATGAGTAAACGAAACCCTTTGTGGCATTGTGAATGTGTCACAATGGCAAAATCTAGAGTTGAAAAAAATGGCTCCTTGTGTTGAAAAATATACACTGATATGCCCTCTCTCATATAGTGTATGTTTATTCTTTAAATAGTTTTGAGCCCATTTGTGTCACTTGTGTTGATGAGGCAAGTAAGATCTTGTGTAAAATATAGGTCACAGCTGTTTGAAGTCTCATTTATTAGGACCAAACCAGAATAAAACAAAAAATATCAATGGTGACACACTTTTTACAATTAATTTGGAGTATTTGTCCCACTGACTTCATCCAGTGTAAATTTTACGAAATTTCATTGCGGGCAAATATGATTTTTCTTTAAAAT
Organism: Ophioderma brevispina; assembly: GCA_023653785.1. Lineage (NCBI taxonomy): Eukaryota > Metazoa > Echinodermata > Ophiuroidea > Amphilepidida > Ophiodermatidae > Ophioderma > Ophioderma brevispina. Next base: position 3,045 of record JAMKCH010004597.1, read on the forward strand.
CTGCTTTAAAACGTCTCTCTATGGAGAATGGGCATATAGAGGCCGCTATAACGTACAAATCATGACCTTTTTTAGGCCTATATGGTAAGATTCCCGTAATGGATTTTTCTGATTTTTGCAGAGCTCTTGCATGTCCCTACTTAAAACAATTGTCAAAATTGTGTCGCCACTGCTTAAAATTGCTCTAAAAAAGAGACAGTTTGCATGGGGTCAAACAGCTGTGAGGTGTGCTTTAAGTTTTAACATCCTACAACTCCATAATTTGTATTTTATCTTGTCAGTATGGCACGATCTTTGACCTACCACAATTTCATAATAACATACCCTATGAAAGAGGTTAAAGTCTTTTTATAATCCTTGAAAAATAAGTGGTACATAAATCTCAAATTTCAATTTTGTCTCACAGAGCATCATATACTTGTGCTGGGTCACAAGTCTGTTTATCCTTTTGTAGACATTTCTTCATTTGTTTGAAACTAAAAAAGAGACAAATGCAGATTTAATGGCAAAAAATAACTGTGGGCTCTTGATCTTCGTTTGTTTGTTTTGTACTTGTTTTATATCGCATCTTAATTTGAGTAGTGTTCAAAAGATGTGGGCTTATATTTGAAGAACAATGAGGGCAAAGCTTGTTATCATTTCACCATTCCCTCCTTTCTTCCTTATAAAATGAGTAACTGGTATTTTTTCTATATAGATGTAAATCAAATTTGCAGTGACCTGTGTTTCAATGGTGGAGTATGCCTTGCCAGCCGATGCTTCTGCCAGTCGCCATACTTGGGACAACGTTGTGAGATATATGGTGAGTAATCTTGATCCTATAAGAGTTGCCCAAAATAATCCACCCAATTTGCAGGAAATGGAGTTGGGAAGTAGCCCAAATTTGTAAAAAGTTGCATGGCAACACTGGATACCTCATAGAAACCTGTTTTAGTAAATTGGCCAAGAAATTGTGGTAAAGCTGTTGGGCATTGTGGTAAGTCTTTGTAAGTCATCTAGTTGCGCTACCATATCCCAACTTTGGCAACACTGGATCTCTTAGGGATGGGAAACTTTGGATCTATCAACATGTAATTATAGGAATTACTGAACTTTTGCAGAATTTTGTTGTATTCAGATCATTGTTTTAATTAATACACCTAACATTGTAGGGCATTTTTTAATGCTCTCTATTTTTCCCTACTTGTTTTCTTCCCATTATTCTTTTTCTACAATCCAGTTTTTATTTAGTGTGTGTGTGTGTGAGTTTGGTTGGCTGGTTGATGTGATTTTTTTTTTATTTTGTAGGTATGCTTTTAACTAATAATTTGTAACCCAAATTATGAAATTTGCATTTTGATCAATTTGGGTTGTTGACTTTAGAACCCTAGGAGTCGATTTTCTAACATGGAAATAATGTACAAATCTTTGTCAGAAACTCAAAATTCAAGTTTCAAGGTCTACAACACAAACACATACCCTTCCAAATTTTGAATCATTGTACATGGCTTTTCATAATCTATGTGAGGGTGGATTTTTTTCAACTTCATGAAGGTATCCATGTTTCTTTGCTGACTTTATAAAGATTTTGTTTTGAAGACAAAAATAAATCAGTCACAAGGATTGAACCAATTGCCAACATCCGCAACAAGCTGGTAGCAATTATGTGGAGCATAATTGTTAATTTTAAACAATATTACTATTGAGGAACTCTTTTGCTACATATTTTATAGAAATATCAAAAGAATGGGATAATAACATCTTGTAATTGCCTGATTTTTTTTTTTTCAAAACTAAGAGAGTGCAAATCATTACACTGAACTGACTTCCTTTACACCAATGTTGACTGAAACATAGGCATTTCCCTTCTGAGAATTTGAATGCCCCAAATTACCATAATAACACACCCAAAAGGACAGGTCTCGACCAGTGACCCCAGGTCCACCCTGTCGACTTAGCACTTCCTCATTCCGTTTTGGCTGTTAACAAGACGTAAGCTGTTACCGCATCTCTGCTAATTTAACCGCCAAAATTAACTGAATATTTGATAACTGGGCTGTTGTCGTCTCAATACGTAATACTCCTACTACTACTACCTATCTATCTGGAATATTATACTGGATTATATACTGGATTGATTACGCTCTATTCGGACTGAATAAACGAGACTTTACACCGTCGGAGAGTCCTCGTGTTTTTTGTATCCTTTTTTTGCCGCCATTGCGGTCATGTGATCTTGTAGCGGGAAACACGGTAAACAAAGGCGCCATTGACGCACGTGGTGCTGCTTTGACTGCCTTGACTATATGTGGAGTTTGTTAGTTATCTGTTGCGGGCTTGCTCGATAAACAAATTATGATGTGGTCTGGTGTGCGTATTATTTTATATATGCTTGTGGTATCTTAATAAAATATGGTGAAAACTGTGTTTGAAAAATGTCTTTACCCGTTCGTGACTCCGTTTACGCGATTGGTTTTGTGTCTTGACGTTTTCGTACCGGGAGACCTCCACCGCACGCTGGTTTTTTTCTTAACGGTTTTTATTTGCGCCGCTATTCCATCTAGTCAACTCACTCTCCCCCTACTAATGGCCGCACAATTGCGTTCGCTGCCTGCCTCCCTTTCATGATTGGGACCCCCATCCTTATGTATCGTGCACAGGCAATTTTCCCGCACCGACCGGTGCTCCTCTTTTCTGTCTGGACGTACGGATGCTCAGTGGGCTATCATTGAGCATGGGTACGCCGCTCGTTCTGCGTACTCAAACTACACGGTAAGGGTGTGTTGGGTGATCGTAGCTCCGGCCCTGGTGCGTCCAATGCAGCCGCTGCTGCTTCGGGTGCTCCCGAAGTTGAGGTAGCTTCGGCTGCTTCGCGATGCGTTGAGGGGTTGGCTTCGGGCCTTTCTCCTTGGCGTATCATCGGCCGCTGCTCGCTGGTTCAGCCCTAGGGGCTGCTCCGGTGCAGGCTTGCGCGGTCTGCGCTGCCAACCCCCAGGGGGGTTGGAGGCTGCGGGCAATCGGGGTGGTGAGTGTGGATGGTGTGCCCAGGTTCGCCAGGGCTGATCCAATCGCCGTTGATGTCCACACCTAACGGGGTTGCGGTTCCCGGTTTGTCCTCGGGCCCTTCGACCGCGACCACGGTAGCCATCACTTAGGGGTATGTCACGAAAAACCTGGGCGCGTGGCTTCGGTATCCCATTGCGGGAGCCGCCGCAGGTGCTGGCTTCTCTTGCTACAACAAGAAGTCTAGATTGCTAGTTCTGCAGTGCATTCTCAGTTGACGCCGCATGCTGTTCCGGGCACTTCGGGGCTTGGCGTAGGTAGAGCGTGTGGAGCTCCGAGGCGTGGCCTCCGCAGCCGCCCCAGCTGACTAGGTCGGCTCAGGCCTCTTTCGCGGGTACGCTGCGTGTGCTAGTGTGGTCCGCCGGAATTGCTCGCGGCGGGTCCGCCTATGGTGGGACCCGGGTGGGTGCCCCTGCCACTGCGTTTCCTGCGGGGCAGATTAGTGGCGACCCATGCGGGGACACAGTATCCGCGCAGCCTAATTCTCAGGTTACGCTGCGTCAGTACGTGGCTACAACCCCAGTCGAGCGAATGCTGGGGCGGGTCCGTTGGTTTGGTCTTTCGACCGGGGGCTCCCGCTTGCGGGTGCCCCTCCGGGCTATGGTCACTTCGCCCCTCCGCCGTCGGCTGCCAGCCGCAGGCACAGGTGCTGTCGGGGCCGCATCTGACCCGCTTTCGAGCGGGCCATTTGCGCCACCGCTGCAGCAGTTTGTCTCATTTCTGGGAGCCACTCAAACTGCGGCGGTACAAGCCTGGTACGCTGGCCAGGCATGTCGTCTACCGCTCCCTAACCCTTCGGCTATACGTGCCTGGGACTTGGGGTGTCGTCCCACAGAAACACCTTCTCGTCTGTACCCTCGTCAGGGTCGGGCCTGGGTGCCTCGAGCTCGTGCTCCTGCACCTCAGCTTACACCAGTTGGTTTGGTCCCTGCGGATGCCCTGCTGTCGCTGCCCAGGTGGCGGCACCTGGCCCTCCGCCTTCTTCCGCGCCTGCTGCACCGTCCTCTCAGGACTCCTACCGGCGCAGACTTCCGATGTTTTCGGAGGCAGCGCCGGCAGGGGCGACTCAGACTCGGAGTAGGTCACCTGTGACACTCCTTCCAGCCTTCTGTACGTCCGCGCAGCTCGGAGGCGGATGAGGTGGACTCTCTTCCCGAGTGCACCCCTCAGGTGCTGCACAGGGCGGCTGAGTCTCTTGGCCTGTCTGCGCGCCCGAGCGGCGTACGGAGGAGGGACAGCTTCAATCTTGGCTTTCCCTATCTCCCTCCGGAAACGCGTCCAGGCATTGTCGCTTCCTCCCCAGACGTAGGTGCTACTGTGGAAGCGCCGTGTCTCGGTGAGGGTTAATCAGAAGCTCTCCTCGTACCCGGTGAAAACCATCGCCAGGGTCCCTGAGAACTGCTGAAGGAGTCTATGACTCCTTCCTGAGAACTCCGACCATCGATCTTGACCTAGCAGCCAAGTTTGCCAACAGGCAAGGGTGCGCCGGCTGGCTTCTCCCCCTTCTGGGGGACAGACTTAGGCATCCTAGACCTGGCGTGACCTCTGGTTAGACTAGGCGCTTTCTCCTCGATGGTCCTCGCCCACGATATCAGATCCTCGTTGGGCGAGGGTGAGTTTGCTCCCCCCCGAAGCCTCTGATGTCTTTGCACTGTCCTACGCGTCCCCCGCTAGTTACTCGCAGACAGGCGGTCCATGTCTTTGGCGCGTCGCCTTTGAGCTTCTTGAGACGCGAGAACGCCTGCTTCACACAACTTCGCACCTTGACCAAGACCAAGCCCGAGTGCGGGACGTCCTCGTCGGAGGCTCGTTCGGCGACTCACTGCTTCGTCGGCGAGCGTGTGGAGTCGGAGCATGCGCTCAAGTAATGTCCGGCGAAGATCTCCCTCCTCGCGGGGATCGTTCGGCCAAGAAAGAAGAAGAAGCGCTCTCGCCTCTTCTTTCTCCAGCCGTTTCCGCCAAGCAGCAAGCCGGCGAATCCCGGCACCGCCTCACAACACCAAGAGCGAGGCTGCAGCTGCCGGCCCACTTCTACCCAGATTCCGGGGCCAGGCCGAAGACTCACCCACCTCCCAAAAGCACGGCGCCTGGGAAGGGGAAGACGTCTTCGTCCTGAGGGCACGTCGGCCGCGGGACCACTCCCTCGGGAGAGGACCTTACCACCTCCGGTGGGCCGCCCGCTTGAGTCTTACGCGCGGGAATGGCCCGCCATTTCCCCCGCGCCCTGGGTGCTGAGTGTGGTGAAACGGTGGTACCAACGATATGTTTCACCTCGGAACCAACCCCGCCGACTTCCACCCGATACCTCCCCCCCCTTCCGGGGGAACCGAAGAATCAACTTCTTCTGTAACAGGTATCGGCGCTCCTGGCGAAGGGTTGCCATCTCCCAGTCGACCCTCCCTTCTCCGAGGGGTTTTGGTCGACGTTCTTCTTTGCCCCCCCAAGAAGACCGTGGATTGGCGTCCCATCCTGACCCTGAAGCCTCTGAATCAGTACTTCAAGCCGAAGAATGTCAGGTGGAAACTCTCGCGCGATCCTGGCGCTTTCCTTTGACGGGGAGCTGGGCGTCTTCCTTGGATCTGAAAGACGCCTACCTCAACGTTCCAGCGCCAAATCCGACCGTCGCTGGCCTCAGATTTCAAATCCAGGGCCAGTCGTTCGAGTGGACTTGCATCCCTTCGGACTTTCAACCTCTCCCAGGGTCTTCACGATGGCGACCCGGGAGGTGGGCGCATTCCTCAGGCGTCAGGGGATCAACCTCTGCCTTATCTGGACTACTGGTTTATCTAACGCCCGTCTCCCCGGCGACGGCCGACATGGTCAGCGTACCGTTCAGGTCGTGCAGATGTTGGCTTCACATTTTCAACTTCGACAATCGAGCCTACCCCCTCTCTTGACCTGAGGTATCTGGGTACTCGGCTGCAACTGCTTCCGTGCATTGCAGAACCGACGGCCGAGCTGGTGATTCGTTTTTTCACTGTGGTCTTCTCCTTCCCTTTCCTCTTCTTCCTCAGGCCCCCGCTCGAGACTGGGCTCGCCTTCGCCTTCAAGGCCAGTCTCGTCGACCTGGTCCCGTATTGTCGCTTCCCACATAGGCTGCTTCAAATGCACCTCGGACTGCACTACAAGGCCGATCAAGCCCCAGATTTCCCGTCTGATCCCGATCAATACAGGGGTCCGGGAACACCTTGCATGGTGGTCTCACCGCGCCCAATCTGACTCAGTGGATCTCTTTCCCTGCCCTCCGTCGATGTTGTCATCACGACGGACTCGTCGAAGTCGGGTGGGGGGGTTTTACCCTAGACCTATGCTCCTCGGGACGTGGTCCCCTCCCGAGTCCCATGGCCCATGTCATCGTCCTCTCAGCTGTGGGCAGTGGAACGAACCCTAGCTCACTTCTAGCTCACTGGTGACCAACTCCAGTGGCCTAGTACAGTCGGACAACTCCACCTTGGTGGCCTACACAACAAGCAGGGCCGGGACTCGGTCCCCGGCCCCTGTGCTCGACCCATGCGAATCATACGTGGTGTCGGGACGGGCCATCACGCTGTCCCCAGTACACATTCCGGGAGCCGTCCAACTTTTTCTTGCCGACGATCTGGGCTCGTGCAGAATGAAGGTCCCTCGGAATGGAATACTGAACCGAGATGTCGTGTGGGAGATCTTCGAGAGGTTATTTTGTTCCTCAGATCGACCGTTCGCATCGAACCTGGTCACCAGCTCCCTCTGTACTGCACCCGGACTCACGACGTACGCAGTCGACGCTCGGGCGATAGACTGGACGGGGTTCCGGCCTACTCCTCCCGCGATTCCGATTCTGCATCATGTCGTTTCGAAAATCGGGCGGAAGGCGTCCGTGTCAACCTCATCGCTCCCTTTTGGCCGAAAACACCTTTGGTTTCGGCCAATGGTGGATCGCTTGGCGGCTGTGCCGCTGCTGTCTACCGACCGTCCGACCTAGTATCCCTTCCGGACTGAGGGTGCGCCAGTCTGTCGCTGGAGCAGCTACGTTTGACTGCGTGGCCATTATCCGGCCGCGATGCCGATATTCTGGCTTTTCGCAGAAGGGCTGCCTCGCTCATAATCGGCTGGAAGAAGGAAGTCCACAGGGGACCGCTTACTCTAAGCGTCTTGGACCCCCTACTTCCGCTCGTGTGAGCGACGAGAGGTGTCCTCCGACTCGGGCATCTGTATCCGAGATCGGCTGACTTTCTCACCGATCGTTTTGATACGGACTTGAAACTTCGACTGTCAGAAACTACAAGCCCGCTATCTTAGCGATCCATAGAGGTTTCGATGAGGGATCTACCATCATGACGATTGGTCGATCCGGTGTGGCTCCTTCTAAGAGGGGAGTTATACAAGAACCTCCGCCAGGAAGACGGTCCCTCCCTGGTACCGAACCCTGTCCTTAGACTTTTTAGTGAAGCCCCCATTCGTACCTATGGCTGAGGCATCACTAAACATGTCACCCACAAGACAGTCTCCTGGTCGCTCTCGCCTCTGGAGACGATCTCTTAGATCAAGTATATCTCTATGTCGGCGTCAAATCTCTCGGGACGGGTCAAATTGTCTCAGGCGGATTTTCTGGCAATAGCACGAGTCATCCTCAATTCCGACACTCAACATTATCTTACCCCGAATTTGCATGTCAGTCTTCGGTGCGGGAAGATCGCCTGTGTGTCCCTTTCGGGCCCTTGAGTACTATAACTTAACATAAGTCCCGCTCAGGGGCTCGAACGACCTCGTTGTTTCTTACCCACGCTTCCCCCCACGTGTCCCCGCGTCAAAGCGACAATTGCTAGATGGATTGCGCTGTACTTAATGATTCCCAACGCGGTGATAGGAGTTTCCCAAGCTCGAGCCCATACTGTTCGTAATATCACTTCCTCGTGGGCCTACCACCGCGGAATCAGCATTTCCGAAATCTGCGAGGCTAAGTCGTGAGTGCGCCCCCCGTTTTAGTCGGTGTACTACAGAAACGTTCAAACTCCCCAAGAGAACGTTGCGAGGGCACCCTCAAACAACACTAATTCAACTTCACTATACCTAAAGTCCTCCATCCGGTGCCGACTGTGACGCTCGCCCCGGAGCATTCCGTTGTAAGGTAGCAGCTTAGTCCCCGAATTTTAGTTAATACCTTTGGTCTTAATCATTAATGGTTACTTTATGTTTAGTGCTGTCTTGCCTTTGCTGCATTCGTTGGCTGCTCTGACATATCATGCTCCACTCCGACTGAGTGTGCTAGTCCTTGGTGTTTTGATTGAAAATTATCCATTCAACGGGGGTTAATGCATATGTTTCAGTCACATTGGTGTAAAGGAATCAGTTCAGTGTAATGATTTATTCAAAACAAACATTATGTTTTGATAAATCATCTAACTGAAGCCTGTTTCTTCCAATGTGACTTCCCACTTCCAGGGCCGCCCCACAGCATGAAATGTACACGCGTCCGTGTGGGCTTGAGCCAACGGAATTAAAGGAAGTGCTAATGTCGACAGGGTTTACCTGGGGTCACTGGTCGAGACATTTCTCTTTTAGGGGTGTTATTATGGTAATGTGGGGCATTCCACGTCTCAAGAAGGAAATGCATATGTTTCACAACATTGGTAAAGGAAATCAAGCTTCAGATTAGATGATTTATAAAACATAATGTGTTTTTGAATAATTTGTTCAAGTTATGGGGATTATAACTTGGGTCAGGATTGTTTCTAACTGTAATTCACATAGCATAATCTTGAATTCATTTTAATCTGATATACCACTTTTGATGCGAGTGTTGATTGTACAGTCCTTTGAACAACTGTACAAGTCTTGTGACTTATAAACAACTGTAAAACAAAACACACATTTGGCTAAAATAATCTGCAATGCTTGATGAAATATACAAAAAGGCTAGTGGTACAAAAATGACACCTATTACAAATGACACCTAGTACATTAAACACAGTTTTTAACTGTGTTACTTTCCCCTGAGGGATTGTTGGGGTCAAGGCTGACATTCAGAGAGTCCCCTTTAATGAGTTAGTTCGTTAGTTATAACCCAAAGTTTAAATCCGGTTTTGTCCCCCGTTAACGAGGGTGGCCGATACACCTCACTCAGCAATACTGCTTGTGTGAGGATTTTTTAAATTGGAGCAAAAGATAATTGAACCGGATGCCCGTCCTGACGTCAATCCCGTTTTCCTTCGGTGGGCTTATCCTTTGGGCAACCACGCCCACCATGCAGCAGCATGTGCTTGATGGCCGCCATTATGGTCTCCAGAGCTGACGCCCTTGAGGTAGATCTTCTTTTTCATTCTACATGGTAACCAGCTACCCCTCCCAGCAGAAATCCGATGGGGGTGAAACTGTTTAGCCGCGACAACTCTTCCCTGGGGACAGGTAGTACTGGTTTACCAGATACCATTAGCAGGCCCTCAAGAGGAACCTGACCTGTACCAAGAATAATAATCTCATGCACCAATTGGTATTTCACCAAAAGACTTTCCTTTCACACATAGATGGTGATACATTTAATGTGACGGTGACATCCACACCAGAGATAGGTCCTACCAATCGGTCTTGATATCCAGATCTTGTGTGAAGTGATGGGAACACAGGCCTACTCCAACTTATATGACAGACCCTCAAGGACACGAAATCCTTACCAAGAACAAGAAAGTCCAGTCGTCCTCGGTCATATTTTGTAGTTGTGGTATTTGTCTCTAAATGGGTAATTAGAATATAGATGGACTTTTAATTGAACTGTGAACCATGGGAGAGCAATTTGAATTTTAATCATTTGCTTGTATACAGATTAAATCCAGAGCTAAGAATGTTATTAAATCTCAGCAAATGGCAATGCTGGGAATAGAACCAGAGACTTCCAGTGACCAAAAGCTAGTACCCTAACCAGTGGGCCACGCCCTACTTTTGTGTCTAGTGTATTTTTGCCCCTGCAGTGGTTGTAGCGCTCATCAGCTTTTCCCTTTTGACAACAAAACAAAACCAATATGAAGTTGGCTGCTTGATTGGGGGGGGGGAGACTAAAACACACTGTACATACACATAAATAACAAGAAAATCAAGTGAAAAAGGGTGCTTTTGCTACCATGCAAGAAACTTGTGTTATGCATTTAGGGTTAAAAACACTGATTTTCAAGAAAAGGGGTAGCTTTCTGATTAGGCTTAACTTGTTTAGGGTAGGTTTACAACATCAGTCCAAAAAGGGTACATATTTTTGCCAAAATTTGTTTTGCGGTGAACATTTGGTATAAAAGTTTCTTGTTTAGGAATATTTCCTTGTGAGGTGAGACTTGTTGAAGGTTATGTGTGTGTACACTCTCATACTTGAGTTCCCCCCCAGGTTTCCTCCTGCTGTGGATATAGTATTTCCATTTAATAACAAATTAACTTTCCCTCTTCAGGTGGTACAGATCGCATGAACACTGAGGTGTTGTCCAATGAGGCAGTGGTTCTTAATATCAATAACTTGCGAGCAACAGACTCTGGGGAGTATGTGTGCAATGTGGGACCAGCAACTGATACATACACTCTATTAGTAGAAGGTGAGTAAAACTTAATATGCATTCATTTAGTGTTTTTCTATTAAGCATCCAATATTTACCATTGAGATATTTCCCCGGTAAATAGTGTACAATAGCGGAGAGGGAGTAAATTCGGGAAAATAGCCCTTAACTTCAGTGACCCAAGTGAAATTTGCCGGGTATAGATCAATCACGGGTCATTATTACACTGCATTGTGGATTGATCCCGGGAATTATAGCGCAGTTCTGTGATATGGTCAGATATTGTCTTTCCTTTACTTTGTTGATTCACGATATTTCGTCCAAAATCTGGCAAGAGTTCCATATGTACCCCCTTGGAAGTTCTACATGTAACAAATTCTTTTTCATGTTTGGCCTTAGGTTAGGATGTTTGTTCGTGTAGGGCCATAAATAAAAATAATTTTGTTTCCCGTACAAGTTTAAGGGGGGGGTACATATGGAACTCTTTCCCAAAATCTCATGTCCAGTTTGACAAGATGCTTAGTTATTTCAGCGCCAAGCATTGTACTAGAACATAGCGTGCACCACTTATTTTAATGGTACTTGCAATCATTTCGCTGCTACATGCATCAATCTGTGCATTGTTAATCATAAGCAGTGCCATTGCTTCAGTGACCCATCCAATTTCCGGTTTCTCTACTGCATGCACACTGATGCAGAAATGGGTGTTTTATAGCTGGCAAAAATCTTTCCAATAGGATTTTTGCCGGGGAGAATTTGCTCGGTAAATAGTAAAAAATACCAGAGAAGGTCATTTTCTATTAAACAGTTTAAGTCTTTTACCGGATCGATCCAGAAAATATTGCTCAATAAAAAATGCCTATTGTTAATAAATGTGAGTAGCCATGTTATTTGGTACTCGGGGTCAACAATTGGGCATAACTTCCATTCGTTAACAGCCATTCCTACCAAACTTGGTTATATCATTCAGTGCCCTGTGTAGCCTTTTATCAAGGCTTTGAAAAAAAAAATAATGTATTCCTTAATGTTTTTTATTACAGTGCTTGCCTGTGATCAGCCCTGTTTGAATGGCGGCACATGCACCAATGGGTTCTGTCTGTGTCCACCAGGGTTCAGAGGTCAATACTGTCATCTCCCTGTAGAAGGTAGGATTTCATCAAAATCGGCCCAATGGCCTAAGAGTGCTAATGATTTGTCTTTCTCTAAATTAATCACTTTTCGTGAAATTGCTGTTCATTAATAAACCTTGGATACAGACATGATCAAACTGGGTTTTGCAAAATCAGATTTTAATGTTGTGGATTGTAGTTTTTTTAGTCATTTGACATGAAAGCATTTATCAGTACATCAAACACAATGTTACCTGTTTTGTTACTTCTCTGCAGGAGTTGAGTGTATGCTTCCGTGTGAAAATGGAGGCACTTGTGTTGACGGAAGCTGCTTGTGTCTTCCAAGCTACACAGGGACTTACTGTACCGTAAAAGGTAAGTACTACTTTGACAATAAAGTAATCTTTGTTTTCGTCACGTCTGACAAAGAAAATTGCATGTAGTATACAAGATGGTTCAAACAAATTATGATACAGATTTTAATATGATATAATTATATTTTGTATGTGAAATGATAGATAATATAAAATATGAGGAATAGTTGGAATAGAAAATAATGCAAAATATGATTATTACCAGCTTAGGGAGAATGCAGAGGGTGTTTTGAATCAATCCCATGATGCATAGCAATGTACTGTACTGTACTAAACACATGTCAGTACTTAGGGATAAAAAATGTTCTAAAAGTATAAGAACCACAAGATATTTCATAATCATGCTAAAAATTCCCTAAGTACTAATGCTTTGTGGGCTAAAATGAGCATTGAAGTCAGGGTTTTTATGTGTTGAGAATAGGATTTTTGTGGGGTCACATGACCTTATTGAGGTGAAATTTCCCAAAACTAGTGCATTGTGGGATTGACTCAAAACACCATCTGGGGAGAATGTGAGGAGAAGATGTTAAGATAATGTTAGGCAGTGTGGTTATGAACATATTAGAAGGTGCAGAAGGAGAAGGGGAAGAGACAAACAAAGTTATGACAAGGATGAGATATGCACAAGACTAGGAGGAAAATAAATGTTTCTTTATACAAAGTTGGAACTTAATTTCTAGACTTGTAGCAACATTTTAGATTGCGTAAAATGCAGTGTAGTTTGTGATATAAGGCATGTTTTTAAGGAGTCCAAGTGTTGAAAAATTGGAATTCCGTAAACCTAATATAAAATGGATGAGTTTACGCCAAAAATTTATGGGTCTCTCTATGAGTATTATGAATATTTGGCTCGACAGTTGTCTCACACAATCTTTTTGAAACTCATGTAGCTAAAACCGGATAATTGGGTCAATCAATCCAATTGTATATGGAAATTTGCAGTTTGTTGCAATAATTTCAAAAGTATGTAGCATAATTTTTCTACCTGTGATATTTTAATATTGACATTGTTACCTTCAGGTTTATCTTGTTTGACGGAGAGCTATATATTTGTGTAGATTTTTGAGGTCGCTCTCTACATTAGGCCCAAAAAGTTTGTCGCAGCACACAAAGTTGCATAACATGTTTGACACAATTTGACACATTTTTTCCATGTTTTAAGGATTTTGCGAGGAGCTTTCAAAATGGTCAGAAAGTGGAAAAGAAATTTCTGCCAATGAAGCCAGTACAAAAAAAAGCCCAGAAAAGGCAAAAAGAAATCCCATATTTTACAATTGCCTTTTACAAGTTAAAAAAAAATGTCATATCACTTTGCCTTCTTCCATTTACTGAGACACAACCTTTTTGGAACTTGGCAGGCAACCATATTTCATGCACTTTGTGAAATTGCAGTCGTCCTAATGAAATGTGAGTAATTTTGTTTTCAGTCGGAGAAGAAGTTGTCAATCACAGTGACGTACGGAGCCTACCCAACCCTTGCCTGGTGATGAATCATTGTCAAATGTGAAATACACAAGTCCCACTGTCTGGAGAAGCCCTATATGGACCGACCCGACTGGATTTCAGATCAGAACCATTCAAGAAGGTAGTGTCTTATTTTGGCCATAATTTCAGCGATAATGCGTAGTTTTGAGTTCCGCATTGAGAAAGCATGAGTGTTGTTTTTAAAACAAAGTTAAGACTTAATTTAAGGGATAAAAAGGAAGAGTGATGTCTTCTTTAAATCTGTAATGTTCTGCTAAAAAAAAAATGTAGCATTTTTAAATTTAAAATTAATAAAATAGGACGCCAGCTCAGACATCAACAGCATACTGCTGGGTGAGGATATATTGCAGCAAGAGATAACTTGACCGGTCCCTTCACTGCTTCAATGTGATGCCAACGAATAGCTTCTCCAGAGCTGACGCCCTTGTAGGTAGATCTCCATTTAGTTCTACAGGGTACATCGGCTATCCTTCTTATCGGATTTCCTTAGCTTCCTGATGGGGAGGTGTGGTTAGCCAACCGACAACCTGGCCCTGGAACAGGTAGTACTGTTACCAGGATTCCAGTAGCAGGGCCTCAAAGAACCAGACTCGTATATCTTTCGTACGCTCATGAGTAGTCAAAATAAATTCAGTACATACCTGTTATGTCAATCTATTTGTAGGTGGTTTGGAACGCCTGCACACAATTGGCCCGAGTCGCCTGATTGATCGCAGCGGGATCTTCGCACAAACATCCAGCCGCAAGACACTGGGGTGTACACTGCTATGTCGGCCCTGAGATAAACTCCATCACCATCATGTAGAAGGTTAAGTGGGCATAGTTTACATTTGTATGAGGCATCCACTGTGTCGGTTGGGGAGGGGATTTTTTGTTGAGGGACGGAGTATTGATGGCTCCCTATGGGTGGGTTGAAGTCACATAGGGAAGAAACAATTGAATGGAAATACTGTCATTGGCTTTCGATGCAATGTTCACTTTATCGCTTTAGGATGTTCAGTATAAGATGAAGAATTACCTTGGTACCAAACATTGAATTAAAACATTATAGGAAACCCACAATTGGTAGCACAGTAAACTATAGTTCATTACTACTGGTAGGTAACATAACTTTGAGTAGAAGGTTAATTTAGATACAAGTGATCAAATGGATGAGCGCCCTGAACCATTCTTTTATCTGAAAAAGAATATAATGTAAACAGTTAAAGTCACTAGTACATTCATGTCGCTTTTGTTGTTTGTTCAAAAAAATGAATTGGTACTATTGTGCAACGCAATTTCAGGTATAGAAGTTTTTGTCCCCAAATGTGGGATGTGTTGTATTTGCCAAGGACACTTATTTGTGTTTCATCGATATTAGCATTGTTATCCAATTTCATGTATATTTCCCATATAATAGAACATGATGTCAACCAGAGTCGTGTGAATATCATTTGCTAAGAAAAAAGAAAGAAAAGATAATTTTCAAAAGAAAACCCCCCTTCCACTACAAAATGGAGAGATGTACTGTGAATATGGTTGGATCATAGAGAAAGATAGGTTTAAATATGTGGGTAACAAAATACAAGGTATTAGTCTGTTAATCACTCCCAGTGAGGATTCAACAATCTCTTCAATGGCCTTTAGCGTTAAATCTGAACAGGTACCTGATATGCCGCATGTGGTGTGCCCTCACACATTTCCTTTGTATGTTGCCATGGTGATGACTAGCGGCAAGGCATAGATGAAGTTCAAAGGATTCTTAATTCTAGAGTAATCAACCACATCAAATTAAACTATAAGCCAGGTGAAAAAAAATGAACACATTCAAGGATTTGAACCTGAGAACTTCTGTTTGGATCTCTCCATTAATTGGTCTCTTGGTCCCAACTTAATTGACTGATAGTGATCATTAGCATGTGCCATTCCATAACTGATAAAATCATTATAAGAAGTGTGCACATGTGTATCTGTGTGTGTATATGTGTGTGTGTGTGCGGATGCATGGTGTATGTGTTTTTTTAATGGTATTATGACATCATAATTTGAAAATTTTGTGTTCTATTGCCAAGCCATTCATTCATGTCTACATTCATGCTTAATGTCATAAACCATTAAGAAATTAACTTGATGATTGATAACCTTTTTGTTAATTTAAACAAAAAAAGGTAGTTTGTCTTTAATAGTAGAGCACACCAAAAAATAGAACAAACTTTAAAAAAATCAAAAACTACCTGTGGGACTAATATAGGACCATATGATGCTTTGTGACATTGTAGTCAGCCATTAATTGTGCTGTACTTTTAGTTTTTGTTTTTTTTATAGTCCTTGGTTAATAATGTCTTACCAATTACCCATTTACAGGGGTGTCTAAGGAGTGGAAACCACATTGGGGGGACCATTACCCTGCAGACATTTTTGAACATATCTGTACACAATTGAAAAGCCTATGTTCTAAAATTTGCCAAAAATTACTGATTGTGGTGATCTTCTTCTTACAGGTGCACCTATTTGGTATTATATAAACAAATAAAAATATTCTGTATTGATTGGTGGATACCTTAACACGTGAATTAAAATATTTTGCGGACTAGTTCCACAAAAATTTCACAGGAGGGAAAAAAGTTCCCATAAAAAAGCTACTAGTCCCCCATCACGGGGAAATAGTCATTTTTATGGGAAACTTTTTCCCTGCGTGGTGGTATCTTGGCTCGCCCCTTGCCTTGGTGATTGATCTGACCCGATCAGCGACCCGACTCGACACTTCATCGATCAAAAAAAATCTTGCTCCGCGATATTTGCGTGTTTGATATTCACCGCTGGGCGATTTTCAACGAATTTTGACTCAAAATGAAGAAATCTTGATGCTGTGATAGTCACCGTCAAACAAATCATACATCTGGAGCAGTTCGAGAAATTTGTGGGGAGAGAGCCGCGATTGGATTGAACCAGACTTATGACTCTTTATAGCTGCCTTGGACTTAGCTTGAGTTGGCGCGGTGCAGCTGATATCGGCGAGACTTGGCGCAGTTTTTTCAATTGGACAGAAATATTTTTATATGTTATATAAAAACAAATATTGACTGCCTCATATTCGTGAAATGGTGCAAAATGACTACCCTTGGTGACTGGAGACCGGGGCCTCACTATTTTCCCTAGACCTTCGGTCTCGGGAAATATTAGGCCCACGGTCTCCAGGCACCTCGGGTGGGTAGTTCTTGTGCACATGTCCCTTCTAGAGCAGTCAATATTTGTATACTACTTACTGCTCTATGATCATAACTTCTTCATCTTCATATTGTTTACAGAGGAGGCAATCTTCCGATTTTATCGGAATCCGATTTTTACATTTCTGGGATGACAATCCGATTTTTCGATATTTCAGATTTTTACTTTTTCTGATTTTGTATGTTGATCGTAGATTGAGATTTTTAACGGAATTCTTGTTTAACGTAATCTGATCTCTCAGATTCTGATGCACTCAAAAGTACCTCGGAAACATCGGTCGATTAACTAGGTTTGCGTACAAGCGATTTTGTATAAGAGAATAGCATAAAGAAAGCATGTCACCCTGGCATGCAAGCATGCTCTATCGGAAAAATACGGACTCGATAGCGACAAAATGAACATGCAAATTTAATTTACAAGACTTGGAAACAATTTTTAAAAGACATCGAGAAGTAAAGGACACTTTTCAATAGCGTTTATACTCAAAGAGACAAGGCGATAAACTTTGCAGTTTACATAGGAAGACAACTTCATTGGGTAGGTTTTAAACAGTGTTAAGTGACGGCATTGTGCTGCAATTTGAAGGATGATTGCATGGTTGCAATGCGTAAGTAGCTATCACTTGATGCAAAGTTAATGAACTGCAAAGGAAAAGCCCCATAGTGTGTCTTGTATCAATAATCATTATTTTACTGGCCTTTTACATAACTGAAAAGTTAAATTTGACAAAACTAAGGCATGCTAGTAGTGAGATGATTTGGAGTCCCAGAATAAGCTTTGTAGGCCCCAGTTCACATTTACAGTTAATTTAACTCTTTTGGAATGATATTTTACTCTCAGAAATGGTCTTTCCTGTAGCTCTAAATGTGCAGAAACCTTCTGGGCTTCCAGGGGCTTCGCCCTCTCGACCCCCACCGGGGCCCCTGGACCCTACAACCAGGGGCCATTAAGAGGGCCCCCTGGACCCCCGGGCCGTTAGGGGCGTACTCCGTCGCTTCGTCCCCTACGTTCGCATTTCAATTTTTTTTCAAACTCCCATGGCATCTCTGTTGGTTATTAAAATGTTTAAAGCTTGTGTCTTGGTAAATATTTATAAGTTACAGTTAAATTTGATTTCCACTCTTTTGTGAGCCACCTTTTAAAAACTTCTTTGATTACATTGAATACAAATCTGAATCCATTGAACTGAAGAAAGGATATTATGAGAAAGAAAAACATTTGATTTTAGTTTAAAGATAAAGGTTTATTAATAATAATTTCCATATAAAAATTGGTAATGTTCTGGGACAATTGTAAGGATTGAAGCTTGCAGTCTTATGTAGTCTAATGCTTGATCTTTTTAATGTAGTATTCATACTGTGTGTCTTCATTAGACCACCATGATCTCCTACCCCAACAGGTTGTGATGTTCTGTTAATCCTCTTGACCCTGGGACGAACCATTCCATTGCAGGCATGTGTCATGTTGTGTTTGTTGTAGAGCTTGTGTGTGACCACCCTGTTGAATGGCGGTTGTCGTGATATAGATAGATGCGTATGTACAGAAAATTATGTCGGCAGTTATGTGAAACCTTTGCCGGTCATGCTGAGGTGAGTACAAACCAATCCCTGTTAAAGGGGCAGTTCGATCTCATCTTGGGACCCCCTGATGTACTTGGAAGTAGTATCGACTTTGATACCAGATGAAAGCCGGTATTTTTTCATTGTATCCTGAAAATTTGAGGCCCTTTCAATCCCATTTCATCCCGCTTATAAACAAAAAACTTGCCGAATTAATGGTTAACATTAAGATTAGCACAAATATAGATAAGACTTTGACGCAAAAAATGCATTATTGATTCTACCTTCAAAACCGCCAAGGCTTGTTTCCCACAGTTACTTATGGGGGGTGTGCAAGTGCCAGGCTCTTATAAAGTAGAGAAACAAAAAGAATAAATCGAACAAGCACTTAAGGGTGCTTGTTCCGAATTTAAGTGTATAAGTTCTCTATTTGGATATGAGAGTTGACACTTACATGCACTCACCGCCAAGTTTTGTGGGGAAACATATTTTAGGGTATTTAGAACAATTATGTATCTTGCAATGCCTATTCACTACGTGCTAATTGTAAACATTTGAAGGTGTAACAATAAAATTGTCAGTTTCATTCTCTATCTTTGAAAGAGAAATGAAGGCATGCATTCAGTTCAGGAAACAACAATTAGAAAATTATAGCCTTTCATCTTATGTCAAAATTGATACTACTTCCGGGTCAGTCGGGGGTTCCAAAAGATTGATTGGAACAAGCACTTTAAGAGTATTGGATTTTTTAGAAGAGAGGATAGACTTGACTTTAGTGTTATTAGTTACGATGCTAGGAGCAACTAACACATCATAAAAATATGCCCATTTTTGGAAGAGCACAATTAACACGATGTCTACCGCGTTCTCATTTTATGTTTTATAAATTTAGCCATATCAGAGACATGGTAAGAAAACTTTTTAAATATTTGTCAGCTATATAGAAGGTATGTTTTGATTGGTTCCTCAGAGTTATATCATGTTATATCATGATGTAATGAGCACAATCAGAAATACTGGAAGAAAAAGTGGGAGACCTCAGGCATGTCGTTGAAACATGGCATCAATATTTCAACCTGAGATAGCAGAAAGAATCTCAATTATGTTCTGCCTATTTTGATTACCAACATCTTTGCAATAAATAGCCCCAAGACAAAGTGTGTCATAGCAAACCCTTAAATTAAAAAAATGCAAGTTCCAAAGTTGCCTTATTTACCATTAAAATTGTTTGCTTGTGATGTAGAATGCCTTGTCATCTATAATCCTTTCATGCAGAAAAAAATCATTGACTATGAGTTGCTTTACAGAGGCACACTTGGAATCTGCAGATTGTTTCCCTTCAAAATGTTTGCGTATGGACAATAGTTAATGCGTGTTATAGTAAATATTATTGTTTTTTTTCAACTGCCTGCTTAAATATATTAAAAGTTAAGTCCACAATCTGGCATTCATTTCAACTCTCACATAGCGTGTATGCATGATTTGAAAGAGTCTGAAATAAGTAGCTTAAGATCAGATGTGCCTTATATCAGATTTAACTTAGCTCAATGTGTTGATGTGTACCGCTAGCTAATAGGAAAAGCATGATTCTCAGCAACTGCAGCCTGGGGTTAAATTGCAGAAATAGCAATCATTAAACCTCATTAACTTAAATACAAAACTTACATTAAGATGTTGGTGGATTTTTAAATTCCTGGACAATCTGCAAAAACTCGTATAGACACGCATCAACTATGCAGTGTTTTGACGCACAACCAATTATATATAGCTTTGCTATGTAAGCTTGTTCCTCTTCGGTTAACGCATTCTATGCTGGCGGAGGTTTTTTCCTTTTTGTCAAAGAAACTAAATCACCTACTATAACATGGGCCAAGTTTATATTAGCACCCCGACACACTGGTGTTGTATGGGTAACAGGCGGTTGCCCCCCCTGAAGGAATTGGACGGAAAAAATGTGCAAAATCAGGCTAAATCGGCCGGTTTTTTTAGTCCTTGACCGGGAAAAAAATTGGCATTTTGACCCCCCTGAGCGGGCAAATTTCCCAATACTGGGAAATTTTGCCCCTCAGAGTGGGTAGGCCCGTTACGCCACTCCCGACAAATTGCAAAAACTAATGTAAGGACATCATCTTTGGTTGCCCATTATTTTTTCTCCACTTCAGTGTTATGGATTTTTTTTACCCTCTCCAAGAAACAAACCGTGATCAGGTCCTGCACAAATTTAATAATAATAATAATAACAGTCTTGATATAGCGCCTAAGCAGAGGCCTCTAGGCGCTTACATAGAATGGAGAATATAAAAACTATTAATACGACAAATACACAAATAGATAAATTCTTTAATGTTAAAAACAACAATGATGATATACATAAATTATACACAATTTCAAAATAATTTAAAATTTAATGTAGAAATCAAACATATATATGGTGACCAACAGGTAGAAGAGAAAGACAAACCCAGGTGCCTCCCATACTAAGAACATGAGGGGGATACACCTGAATCGTCAGCTGTGAGGATCTGGTGTATGTTTTACCCCAAAGCGACATCGGTTAAGTCTGAATTCTGTCTGGATTCAGAGCTCTAACCCTCCTACAATGATGAAAAACAAACTATCTAGGCCACAAGATTGGGATGAAGGTTAGGAATAGAAAAAAGAACGGGACACAAAAAATCACAGAATTATAATTGTGATAAATGGTGATTGGACTGCATCAGAAAAACAAGGATAAATATAAGGAGCCAACATGTTGTGTAAATAGGATGTCTTCACGACGTGACTTGAAAATAGTTGCTGACTGAGCTAGCGGCTACTGTTAGGAGTTTATCCACAAAGTGCTGTCTGGTAAGCAATAGATCTATCACCATAAGAACTTGTGATGAGTTGACGGATTTACTCAGCTGGGAGTAAGAAGATGATCTCAAGGGTTTCGTGGTGAATACAGCTGGATGAGCTCAGAGATATAGTCAGGTGACATGTGTGGATGGCCTTTTAAGTGAGAAGTAGAATCTTCTTAAAACTGCCCTGGTTTAATTGGAAGCCAATGCAGTTGGTAGAGAGGCTGTTGTGATATGGTCTCGTCGACGGATTTTAAGGACACGACGGGCCGCTTGCATTTTGAACTCGCTGAACCTTGGCCAATTCTCTTTCTGGAAGGCCATAAAGCAAGGAAGTGCAGGAATCCAGCCTAGGTGTAACAAAGGCGTGGACCAATTGTGGTTAGGATTGTTTCATCAATGGTACTGCGAAGCTGCCAATTTTCCTTATTGGAGCCAAGCAGCTTGCATAAGATGTTAACATGATGATCATTCTTAGTGAGAGGCTAAGGATGACACCAAAGGTTCTGGTTCAAGTGACGGAAGTATAACAGAATTGCCAATGATAATCGTTGGGCTGAGAGTTGCTAGCCGATCTACTAGAATGAGAGCGAAAGTACACCATTCTCTGTCTTCTTGTGATTTAATATCAGCTTGTTGGATTACACCAGGATCTGATGTCAATCTTTTTATGGCTGCTCTCACGATCCGAGGGTGGAAAGAGGTATAGAGTGGGTGTCATCAGCAGTAGTAACAACAATTGAATACCGTGGGTAGTTATGATATCCTGTAGTGGGGCACGAACAAGATGAAGTCAATCGATCCAGTAAACCGGCCTGTGGGACTCCACACTCTACCGCCACAGGATCTGACGAAGCAGCCTTCTCTGACTGATTATAGAATTTGAGTTCGGCCATCTAGGGTAAGAGAGAACCAATAGTGCTTTTCCAGTAATCCCATACCGTTCGGTTAGACGGGGTAGGAGTGTTGGGGTCTATGTATCGGAAGGCGGCGCTGAAGTACAGTAGTTAAACCAACTAGTACAGCCTCTTTTTGTTTGGTCAAGAGCAGTCAAGATGTCATTCTGCACCCGTAACAGAGCAGTCTCAGTTACCTGTGATATTGACGGTATGCCGACTGCATAGGAGCATGGAGACTTATCGATGAGGTAAGTCGGCAACTGTTCACTGCTATATTTCAATCAACCGTCCGAGAAATGGTAGATTAGATATAGGGCGATAATTTGAAAGGATGTTGGTGTCCAAGCCTGATTTCTTCCGCAGCGGGATGGGAGGACAGATGCATGCTTGAGAGCTGGGGAATACGCCCCGAAGACAAGGGGAGGAAGAGTGGCAATCCTTGTTTATTGACTGGTAACAGATCATCAAGACATAGTTTTAACGAGACCAAGGTGTGTAAAGGGGTCTGCGGGGCAGGGACTGATCGATGCTGATTTGATGGAATTTCAAGACTCCTTCTTTAAGACACTGTAGAAAAAGTAGCTGAAGGGATTTGGCAGGACTCTGTTAGTTAACAGCATAGAGGCAGTTAAGTGTAGTAGTAGTAGTATCATGGAGACTGTTTACGCGCTTCTTGATTTTTCTTGGAGAAAAATTCTGCAAACTGTCAGCAAGATCTATTGGACATCATGGGCAGGTAGCAGTTGTTCCACTCTGGGAGGAGCAATTACTGACTACACGGCAAAGGGTCCGTTGATCACATGTAGTAATCTGGTTGTTATGATATCGGTCTTGGCTTTAGAAAGAAGAGAGTTGTTTTTAGAGCATTTCTTTGGAAGCCTCTTTGACTACTGTGAGCCCAGTCTGTGAAAGTCTACGCTCCAGCCGACGCCGTTCCTTCTTCCCAGCACGAAGAACATCTGTGTACAAGGTGCATGAGGACGCAGAACTACAGATCGATTTACGAGTGGACATGTTCATCAAGTGTCTTGGATAAGATGTTTTATTCATTAACTGGAGGAATAACACCAGCAGCGGGAGCAAACAAAGTTGCAGATCGAAATCAGAGCAGAAGATGTCTCTTTCGATGTTGCGAATTCCGAGTCCGCATGGTTTTAATGCACGTTTCAGGTCGGTTGATTTTTGATGAAGCAATTGACAGCGTAGTGGATCAAGACGGCAAGGGGACTATCAGTTGAAATATGGCTCACAAAAGATGTCTTGCTTCCAAGTTATTAGTCGATCCAGAGTGTGGTTCCCGATGTGAGTGGGCCAACAATAGTTGTTTCAAGTAATGCGATCTAGAGATATTGAGGAAGGATGGGAGCCTAATGGTCTATCAGCAACGTAACATGTACAGTTAAGGGCTCCCGTTCGGGCAACTGGGCCAACGACCAACTGTCAAAGTAAGCAAGAGGAGAGGAGGAATTAATCTCGAAACATTGATGAGGTGAATTTATTTTTTTGGCAGCAACTGAGTTTGTAGATTAGAATAAGTTAGAGGAGTTAGAAGGTGATGATATGTGACATTCATATATGCCATGTAGTTAAACTCGCAGGTCTTGTTTATCCTTACATGGAGACCCATCCCTAACGAGAATAGGGCTGTACCTCCTCCTCTTCTATGATGGCGGTTGAGAATGATGAAGCTTATCATTAGGTAAAGTATTCTGGATATCGGCAATGCGCATCATCTCTGCTATCGCCTTTCAGCCAAGATTCGGTGAGGGCCAAAGATATCCAACTGATTGCTGATGACGAAATCACACCAATGCACCCGATTTGTGTTTTGCCTTGATAACTGGGGTTCCAGTTAGCAAAGCGTACTTCATTTTGGTTAAGATTGTAATATTTGTACCTTATAAGTTACTTTTATTTATTGAGTTACCCTGAATTGACTGTTGATGTTCTGATGCAAGTCCTCGTCGCAATCCTACGTTTTGTGGATGCCACCACGGCTTCCACGGAAATGAAAAGCCCACCCATGGTAGCAAGTTGATGGTATACAACAAATAATAAAATATTACAAGAAAAAAAATTTTTTCACAAGTAATTTAGTGATATTATACTATGGATGCACCAACCGATGTTGCAGTGTGCTGCAGTTCGTGATCAGCGCACACAAGACTAAATTGAAATTAAAAACAAATTGTGAACAAGTAGTTCACCAGGCCAAAATGGTATCCAGGGGAGGTGGAGATATCTGACTGACCCAGGGCAAATTGGTCCACCTTGCAAGGAAGGTTTGTGAGTCAGTTCAGATAATCTCGGACCAGAGGGTTATATGGATGATAGTTAAAAAATAGACAATTAAATCTTACAAAACTTATCAATTACTAAATTACATATTTAAATTACATAATAAAAAATGCAATGATGATGGAAAGTACCCAAGCACAACAACTAAAACCAAAGCAATTAAAATTCCACTTTAATTATCCAAGAATTTAAAAGTCTAATTGAATATTTCACTGGTCCTTGCAGTTGTTTGGGTTGTTAATGCCCAAAATATAATAATGAATAACACAAAGTGTACAAAAGGAACACATAAAAATAGAATGTTTCTTTTTTACTTTCTGGATCCATTTAGATCTGTGATACGACCCTTTAAGATTTTCAAAACTTGTCTGAGCAAGTAAATTGACGGGAGGCTAAAAGCTCCTTGCATGCCGCACAATCTTGACATGGAGGTTGTTGATAATCTTACATTACTCTCCACTTTGTAATAGGCTTGTAATCCTCGATGCGAGCAACGGTGGTTGTGTATTGCCGAAATGGAAGTGAATGTGTGAATGCCCTTCAGAATTTACAGGACAGTCCTGTCGAACACCTGGTAAGTAGATAATCTATCAGTAAACCTTTGATTGGGTCACATGGGAACTTATGTGATGATGATTGTCAAAATTGAACTGACTTAGGTGATTTGCTGATTGGTTCAATTTGCAACTTATTGTGATTGACTGATTGGTCACAATGGAACTTATGTGATTACTGATTGGTCAAAATGGAATTTATGTGCTTGCTGTGATTGGTCACAGTGGAACTTATTGATGCTGATTGGTCCAGTGGCAGATTTAAGAGTCAGCAGTGTCAGCAGCTGCTGACAGTGCCCTAAAAATATTGCTTCTCAGGGCCCCCTAGGGACACACATTAGTCACATTAAAGTGCAATATTGCCGTTGCTTCTTGCCGATAAAGGGGCCCCACCTTAAGTGCTGACAGGGCCCTTTTCCGCCACTGGATTGGGTCACATTACAGGGTGTCGCAGAAAGATTACACCCTAAATATTGGTGACCAGAAATTCAAAAGTGAGTATCACATTTGATAAATTTAAAAGGAAATCTTAAACCACAATTATTTTCAATATTTTAATGTAACAGCACTCGATTCGGTCAGTAGTCTTTGAAGAAATGAGCGATTATGTAACACATGTCAATGGCCACTTCCTTCCAAGTTTGCCTAATATGCAGATTTGCTGTTGTAACGACGCTGATTAAATCGTTGTTATCTGTTCAAACTGTCTTCTTCCATTTCCCAAAGAACAACCGGCCTTGTTTAATATTTGTGAGTTCAATGCCTATTTGTTCGTTATTATAGTAATAAACAGTTACCTGACACTTCTAACAAAATTCAACAAGAAAAACAAAACATGGTAAACTAACAAGAATGGTCATCTTTATTAGAAAACAAACACCAATAAAATGAGAAAATGTGAATATGTTAGTTGAAGAGGGGGTGGCAATGCATGAATGAATTGAGAAGTTTAATCAATACGTTAACAGGTGGATAACTGAACAATAGATTATTCACAATAGTTTTTATTCAAATTAGACATCTTCTTCCAATAATGATGTGGGATTCTACATTAAATGCTTAAAGGCATGATTTGAGTGTGCAAATTCAAAATTCCCGAGTTTTACTATATAGACCTACTCGTGTTATATGGAAGTACTGACCAGGAGTATAACATTGTATTCCTTATGAAATTGAAGAGTTGATTGGTCGATTGACTTTTTACATTAAATGTTAACTTTGCATGTTGTTTGGCAGATGAGAGTATACACATCTTGAAATCATTTATAAAAACGGAGAAAATCTCCACAATCTGAATCAATTCTTAGCAAACAGAAAAAGGTGAAAAATTTAAGTGGTTGAAAACCGTTCTTAGATTTTATAATACCACACCCTAGTTGAATATCAAAACTTTACTCCGTTTTCAATATTAATTCAAGCATAAATATTCTAAAAACGCTGAATGATGATATGCAATTTAAATTGAAAAAAATATTTTTGGTTATTTTACTTATTTTTTTGTTATTAACATTAATTTGGCAAAAAAGACTGCTGAAGATGTCGACTGACATTTTAATTGTTCTAAATTTTTTAATGTGAACAAGAAAAGATGTAAATTTCTTTGTAAGGTATGTGCAATATTGTGTTGAACCTGGTGCAAAATATCATTATATCTTATTTTGTTTTTTAAGAAGAAACAAAAATGAAAAAGAAAATGAAAGACCGTGAGGTCGTATTTGGTTCTAGCTTTTTCTGTTCTGTCTCAATACTATTACAAAATTGGAAGAAGTGTCCATTGACATGTGTTAATTAAATCGCTTATTTCTTCAAAACTACGAACCGAATCGAGGGTGCTCTTTAATTAAAACGATTGAAAATAATTGTGGGTTTAAGATTCCTTTTAAATTTATCAAAGCGTATACTCACTTTTATGAGTTATGGTCACCAAGAGTCAGGGTGTAATTCTTTCTGAGGCAACCTGTATAACTTGTGTGATGGTGCGTCACATGGAATTTATGTGATTCCTGATGGTCAAAGTGAATGATTTGATTGCTGATTGGTCATAATGGAACTTATGTGATTGCCTGATTGGTCCAATGAACTTTTGTGATTGATGATGGTTACATGAGAACTATCTGATTGTGATTGGTCACAAATGAACTTAGGTGATTGTGATGGTCAACAATGCAACTTATGGAGTGCTGATGGTCGCATGTGGAATTACATGATTTTTTGCCAATCAGCAAAAATGGTAAGAATGATGGGAGGGCTGAAAAAAGATAGATAGAGTTTAAAGATTTGTGAGCTGCATTTAAATGGCTATTGAAATGAATGTATGTTGTAATTAGCTCAATCAGAATATTGATAAAAACAGTTAACCCACAATTGATTAACATCAGACTTGGCTAAGCCTGATGAAAATACGACAATTCTTGACCCTGTGTATCGTTGTTTGAAAAAAAAACAAATTTCATGACACTTGGATATAATGGTCCGTGGGTAGAGTTCCCACATGTTGGTCACCTCATGTGACCTGTGTGGGCCCAAAAAGTTCGGAATATAAACATTGCTTGTATATTCACATGTCAGTCAATTTTCATGACACTTATACACCTTGGGTAGTGTCCCACATTGTGGTGACCTTTGTCCAACCATTCACAAACGCAATGGCAGCCCAACAATTCAGGAATTCTTAAAAATGGCTTTCAATAAAATTAATTATAATTAATTTTGTGTAACACAAGTAGGTGGTCCCCGGGTTTTGCGATCACCTGGGTTTTGCGATCACCTGGGCTTGAATGACCCAGCATCACCGATTGAATCCCACCCAAGTTTCATGTCCGTACACCAAAGTTTACCCCATTTGACCTCCTTAACTCTGAATGAACCCCTGATGACCTTGATCACTAACCAATACAAAACTCGGTCTTCGGAGGTAAGGGGCACCACCCACAAGTTCAGGAACGGCGACTTCGGTTCTCGAGAAAATAGATGCGGACAGACAGCCAGACAAGACAGACACAGACAGTTGATGACTAATGCAAGAAAATTCCAAGTGTGTCATTGTCCTGGCAAAATATTGCATAAGGCAATCGCCATCTCTTCTGATTTTAGTTACAGACGAGCTCACCCTGGGGTACCCCCCCCCCCCCACGGAAGGCAAACCAATGAGCCGTTCTCCACAGGGAGATGATGTCATAGTGCTGTGTGAATACGACTATAGTGCACAAGGACAGCCTGCTTGGAGATCCTGAGGGTGCTGTATTTTCCCTTCGTAGTGATATGTTTGTCACAATAACAATCGCTTTAGGTATCAAATGTTTTATCCTTCGCACACATACGCATATCACCAAAAACATCCGATACAAACGGTGAGTTGAATTGGTTCATCCATTTGGATAGTAGAAGCAAAAGCTAAATGGGCACACAGGATAGTGTGTGTTTTAATAAAGGTGGTATACACATTTTTAGACAATTTTGTTGCATACATTGAAAGAAAACATTTCTTGGGCCTAATACACAGCTGTTTGACCCCATTGCAAATTGTCTCTTTATTTTTAGAGCAAATTTTAGCCCCCCCCAAGCGACACAATGTTGATAGTGATTAAGTAGGGACATACCAGAGCTATTATCTCTGCAAAAATCAGCAAAATTCCATTGTGGAATCTTGCAATAGGCCTACAAAGGTCATAATTTATAGCGCCCCATCTCTATGCCTATTTCCCATAGAACCAGAAGTGTAAAAACTAGATTTTGTGAAAATCAATTTGCCCACAATGAAATTTCATCAAATTTAACAGTTGTCTTAGGGAATATATACTCCAAATTAGTTGTCAAAAGTGGTTGCCGGTGATATTTTTTTGTTTATTCTTGTTGTGTCATAATAATGAGAATTTCAAACAGCTGTGAATTTCACTTAGGTAATAAAAAAATAAGAACTTTCTTCTGTACCAAATCTCAATTTTGATGAAGAAAGTCGGGGTGGGTATGAGGTTGTCGATTGGGTCTTGGGTCACCACCTTTGATGCAATTTAAAGCAATAATTAGCCACATTTTTGAAGAGCGCCCCCAATTTTTCAAAAATATTGAGATTTTTCACGGTTATCTTGGTAACTGGTTAGTAAACTATACCTGTGAATGGTTAAGCTCGAAAATGTCTGTGGTCACAAATGAAGGAAATTTTGTAATTAGAATAATTATTTATCGGGATCCCGATAATAATTCAAAGGCTGCTGCAAACGGCCTTTCCAACTGTGAAATAGCCGGGAAATAGCGCCAGTATGTGTCACGCTCATCCATAGTTGTTTTATTGGTCAGGCAAGTCAGGTAGAGGTTATCTTCTCAAGTGGCACCTTCATCATGGATGGACATAAACAGTAAACATTCCAGCTTGCCGTTAAGTCCATTCTGGGATCCAATTCTAATTACAAAATCGCTTATTTTTGATAAATACGCCTTTCTTAGCACATTCTCGTTAGCAGGTATAGTTTCCTAGACAATTAGCAACGTAACTGTGCCGAAATATCAACTTTGGAAAAATTGGGGCCGCTCTTCAAAAAATGTGCCATTATTGTTTAAACTAGGACTATGTGAATGGCAGTACAGAGTTCAGGGAACCATTGATTGATTTCTCCTTTCCCCACAATGTTAATTCTTAGTGGAACACACACATCAACCACCCGATTTATGTGACACCCCGGGATACCGAGCTTGGCATTACTATAATGCGCAACAGCGGACTCGGAATATATGTAGTTATGTTGGAAACGCAAGAAACAGAAAATACAATCAATATCATCGTAGAAGGTAGGTGGCATATTTTTGTATCTTACACTACTTCCCCACACTTTGATTAGACAGTAACATAATAAGATATCAATTTTTGATGGTACTCTGTGCTTTTAGGCTTTGTTTATAATGTATGAATTGCTGGGGATTGGGATCAGCAGAGAGTAGTGGTTACAGAGATTGTCCCATCAAACAAGGAGAGGCCACAAAAAGCTTACAAAAAATGTTTTCAGAAATAATGATTCTGATTCAAGGTGATATCCCCAGACAAAAAATAATCCAAAGTGTTTCACTTTGTAATTTTTTCTAAAACTTAAATTGTAGTACATTCAGTCAACGGATTTGTTTAAATTTCTCATACCGGTACTTTTATAATGCCTTTCAATTGATGCTTGGAACTCAAGCAAGTTGACAGTTGAGTGAATCCATATTTTACTGCATGAAACAATTTTTCCCTAAAACTTTTCAAAAAATATAATTTGTCAATACATTTTTCTGTAATAAATGGAATGTCCATTGGAGATTCGCAACACCACCCAATATGGCAGCACGTACATGATTGATAGGCAAATATGATAGTTCGGGAAATAAATGCCTTTTTCACAGCTATTTCACATGCACAAAAAGATGATGGTATAAAACTTGTGCATGTAGTGGATCATTACAAGTCATCAAGAACCTCGGTATCATTTCAATGAACATAGATAGGATTGGACTGCCACAAGATGCAGATTATGAATTAATGTCTCAAGTTGAAAATTGGTCACATAAGGTTATGTGACTGCAATTTTTTATCATGTACATTGCTGAGTAATTATGTCTGAAAAGCAAATCACATTTCACGAGGGTTTCGGGCAAGAAGGCCTTCATCGGCATAGCTGCCAGGTGTTAATTTGGTAGGTATAGCACTTAATAAGAACACCAGGTGGGCCCAAATGGCAGCCATTGCCGATGGAGCACCTTCTTTCGTAACCCAGATTTATTACTTTCTTTGCTCCTAACTCTCATTTAACGGGTTCGGTACCCACAGTATTTTATAGTGCATGCATGCCATGTAGATAGTGTAGGATCATAGCAGTTGCTCAGCACAGGTAGATTGTAATGATCTAGAAACAATTTGAGCCACACAATTGTTGTTTTCATTGTGCATTTGCTTTCCTATTAAAGGCGCCATTTGTGTTATTATTGGTGAATAGTATTGTTTACACTGTTTGCAGTTTACTACTCCCATTTTAGGAAAAAAACACAACTAAGTATCAAACAAATATCATATCTGAGCTCAACAAACAAATGATGCATCAGATCGGTACATTGCACAAAACAAGTCGGATCTGTATACTGATTTTGTCTTGCCCATAAACTCTGCTGTGCCCCCAGATTGCCCTCAGAGCAAGCTTAAAACATCGCCATTTCTGTTTGTGTAGTTCAAAGCAATTTTTGTTAAAGTTGTTAATTTTGCTAAGTTCCCCATTTGAGAAGTATCACTTCATCAATCAAACTTAGTACCAGTGATCAGTTGATGGGCGGGCAGAAGGACAGAGTTACCTTAAGATTAGTTGGGTAAAGGTCATACCAGGCGTCAAATGGGCCAAAATTAGTTCTTTGTGAAAATTAGTTTGGCCATGAAAATTGGGGTTGCACACAGATTCAATTTTTTGCCAACATTTTAATCTCTCATTAGGTCATTTCAGTCATAAATGGTTCTATGGTATGAACTTGGAAGGTAATTGATTGCTAATGAGGGAGAGAACCCTGTTTGAGAACTACCTTGTTCAGTGCAGCCGAAAAACTTGCTCACACTTCCATGGCCATATATCCACAAGTTTGCCACCTCGGGGGTGGGGGGGGGGGGGAGTGACCCTGGCTGGAGTTGACCCAGGCTGG
Source organism: Ophioderma brevispina (assembly GCA_023653785.1). Taxonomy (NCBI): domain Eukaryota; kingdom Metazoa; phylum Echinodermata; class Ophiuroidea; order Amphilepidida; family Ophiodermatidae; genus Ophioderma; species Ophioderma brevispina. The sequence continues at coordinate 34,574 of JAMKCH010004597.1, forward strand.
CGTTGACCCAGAGGGGGAGTTGACCCAGGGGGTGTACTTCCTCATGGGATCCAAGTGGGCTGCTCATACCTTGTGATGGTTCAGGAGGTGAGGGTTGGGCAGGGTGAGTAAGAGCAGATTTCATTGTGGTCCAAAAAGGCCATTCCGGTACCCTTTTGATTGAAGTTCAGGGCAGTGTAGGAAAATGTTACCTTGGGAGATGAGACTGTTGATCCAAGAGCCACCCTATGGACTTGATTACATTGGGGTGCATGGGAAGAGGGGCGAACATTGGAGAACATGATACATTGGTGCCTTAAAGAGACCACTGGTACCCTTTGATTTGCTAGCTAAAAATTAAGCATGCACTGAGCAAAATATTTTAAAAGCCTTTCGGACCGATAGAACGCCTGAGCTTTCTTGCAAATAAATAAATACTTGAAAATACATTCAGATACTATTTTGGTATCTCAAATGTGGAAAATCAAAAGATGAAGTTTGGTATAATTTTCATGATTATACTGTGCTTACAACTTGGAAAGGCGTTTTGCCAGCGGAGAAAGCATGTGAATTGCTATGCGGAGTCTAGACAGTCTTTAGGGGACAGTTCAAAAATGAAATCCTAAAATTAATTCGGGTCGAAAGGGTTTAAAAGGCAATTCTTGTAGTCCAGGGGCATGGGCACAATCAAATGGATTAAGATTGTTCAGTGTTGATGGCATGTAAGATATGTGTGTGTCCTACTTTTAAATTATCCCCTAAATTCAAACATGCACTGTCAGCAAGTATAATGTCTTACATAAAGTATTCAAATTGCATTTCTTAATGATTCAAAGAATTAACGGTAAGAAGCGCTTTTGGCTGATCCGAAACATCGATAAAATCATCAAAATTTTATTTTGGTATTTTTGTCGGCATAGATGTGCTGACATAATAGCGAAGGGTTGACTTGAAATCCTGTATTAAAGACAGGCAGTACTTTTTATGATTCTGTAATTTCTATACGTTGCTATGTTTATTCCTGTACTGGTGTAACCAACAATCAGCTGTTTAGTGTAGATTTTTTAAGGCATTCATTGCGTTATGTCTATTGCGAGACGGTAAGACAAATTTCTCAAATACTCATTTTTCACTCTTAAGTGTTTTTTTCCTACATTAAAAGTAGTTATATGGAATTGGACATAGTTATCTTTGTTTAAAAGCTAAAAAGGCATTTCACTTTTTATTCTCTCCCCTTATCACTGCTTATACCTTAAGGGTAGTGAACCCTGTGTTTTGTTTTCACACGGAATTTTGGATTTTTGCACCCATTTTAAACATCAACCTGTGTTCTATCGATACCAACAAAGGTTATCCGCTGCAGACAATCCTGAGCCGATTTTTGCCGATTAAACAACTTATTGACAGTTAAAGTCACAAAACCGCATGGTCTTACCGGCGGGAATTTAAGACCCTGTTTACGGGTCAGTCGCCAAGGCGCTGAAGCATCCGGTCGCGGGTGAATTTTGACTGCGTAATGAAGCGTGCGCGTGTTTTAAGGTAACTTTGCGAGAACGCATCTTGGAAAAACCAAAAATGATATTTGAAAATTTAAACAAAGCGCTAATTTAAGACCAGGCTGAATAATTTCAAAGAGGTTGATTCAATAGTGCATAAAGATGTTATTCCATCACTTGCAAAACATACTCAATTTGAAGTTCAGGTAAAGTAATTTGAGAAAGAGACAGCTTGAAATGGCGTGAAAGCCCGTTTTTACTACACAAAGATTTCTTCAAGTTCAATTTCGCAAAATTGGTAAATTTTCAGACAGATAACTCAAAAATACCGAAGTAAAGGTAAGGTAACTTTCCAACGATAGCAGTCGGTCTTCTCTAGGGAACGGTTTTCTCAATTTTATTTTTGATTTCAACTAAAGGATATTCTCCAATATATATCAAAATTTAGAAACGAAAGTAAAACACCCACTTTTAGACTTTTCCCTTATATTTCGAAAGTAAGCCTTATTTTAACAAATGAAAAAAAAAAACGTCCCTAGACAAATTTGTCTGGGTTTCTAAAAATAACATAAGAAATATGTAAATTTAAATTGTTTGTTATGCTGTCTGAAAATTTGGGGCAAATCTGTTTTTTTAGTATTTTTTCCAAATACGGAAGAAGATTACATTAATTTGATGCCACCTCGGGTCATCATCCAATTTTCTCTTCTAGAAAGTATAATTTAGATTACAATAATCAAAGATTTGTGAAGTTACAAACAAAAGGATACACAGACGCTTAAGAATATTTTCAATCCCTATTTCTAATTTCCTTTGAGCAAAAACTTAGTTCTGTAATTTTCAGTAATTGGGAGTTTTCACAAAGCCAGCTTATTTTCCAGTTGGAAGAGTCAAATAAAAGTACACACTTTGTTGCCTGCCAACAATGCACGTTGACACTTATTCACACTGGAACCAATGGGGTCATTGTGGTATAATAACATACATTTTGCAACCCATATGTCCCATTTCACATTTATTCACTTCTATTCAGTGTGTGCAATATCAGTGAGTTTATGAAGGAATGATTTTTGTTGCAACAATTTTAACTGGGAAAATCTTATATTTGATACCTAAACCCAAGGTGAGGAAAAACATTCTTAAAAGAATAATCCTAATCTCAAAGGAGCCTATTTGATCATTGTCAGAGTGTGAACACCTGTGGTGTCAAGATTAATAATAAATTTGCTGTCTGTGTGCACCTGTCAGTAGCGATGAAGGTACATTGCCCTGTACATGCACTGTACATGCCTTGACGCCCTGTATATTATGCCCAAGAGGCAAATCTTAGGCACTGACATTCATTGGCTTCTCTGGACATAGACAATGAAACAATAAGACCAAATATGAATGCCAGCTATGGTGTTGTGTTTTGTAGATCTGTTAGCTATTGTACCTGCTTGTGCTAATGGTGGTACATGCCTAGATGGTCTATGCTTAGGCCCTGGAGCTTCACTGGCCCCTACTGCGAAAGGTAGTAGAAGAAGTAGCTTCTAGTGCATGATGCCGAATGATTTGCTATCACAAGCTAATACAATGGTAAAAGCATCAATTACTTTTCTCATAATTTATTTACTATTGCTTTGGGCTTGATACAGCAGTGGTTCCAAAAAAAAGTTACACTTTTTCCATCTGCAATTTCTCACAAGTGGGTAGACAATCAAAATAGTTTGAAGGTGGTATTTATTAATACCAAATCTTGTAGGATCCTGGTGAAAACGGCGTGAAAACAAGCTGAATGACAAAATGGCCGCCATCTAGAGAAAAAGGAGACAAAACCATTTCACAACGGAAGTCTTGGCCTCTGTTGGTGGTCACAAAATTAGATCAAATTGATACACACCACGCGGCACACAATGCCACCCCGTATGGGACTGGTATTTTATATAACCCACAAAGGTAAACAATTAGACACCTCAATATTTCAAGTTGTCTCCTTAGAAAATGTAAAATAAACGGATGTACGAAAATGTTTTCTTTATGATATTTGTCCAAACCATGCAAACTTTGAGAATGTACACGGCAGAGTCTCGAACAGTCATGGCAAGAAAAGATCAGCGATCTTTCATTTAAAATGTCCCCAATTAAAATTAAACTAATATTATATAAAAATAGGCATTTCGTTCGTTCACGGTTGAGATAGTTCCTGATTCCATTTCAAACGGTAAAACACTTCACACAAACTTGAAGGGTGCCAGTAGTTTGTTATGAGTAGACTCCAGTTCACCGCAATGGTATTGTGTCTGTTCACACCATAAAATGGTTTGCTACCAAGACATAGGGGTTGCAACGTGGGTTTTGGACATTGGTCGCCTATATGGCGCCATTTTGTATTTGAGCTTTGTTTTAACGCCGTGTCACCAGGTTTTAATAGGATATTGTAAATAATATCTTCAAACAAGTGTGATAGTCCACCCACTTTTGGAGATTGCAGATATTAAATTATGGTTTTGTAAACCTTTTCTTTATTGGACCTACTGTATAAATCAGACAGAGTTATGTGCGTTTAGGCATTGCCATCGCAGAATATATATTTGGCTTATTGTTAATCACATTCTTGAGCTGAACCAAGGCGTTGACCTTTTACACATCTTTGCTAATGTTATCTTATTCTCTTACACTGTCCCACTCACAAACGCAACTCTGTTGCGCAATAGTCTATGATGCCCCTTTTTAAAGAAAATGCTAATGCAAAATGATTTAGGATTTTCTTTTAGAAAATTTTTCTTATTGTTTGTTTTTTTTGAACCCTTAACTTTTTTCCTTTTCGACTTTGGCGCCTTTGCAGCTGAATCTTTTGCATCTTCAAAGTAAGCCTATGAAAACCTAACCAAACAAAATGGCCGGTTTGACCAAGATCCAATTCTGAATTCCATAAATGGGACGCCCCCCCCCCAGTACTTCTGAGACAACTTTTTTTTCTGGGCCTTTTTTCCTCCTACAGCCAGCAAAATCAGACTGAGTGCATTTAATTGTTGTCCCATCTCAGTACAAAATTTTACAATGTGCACTCTTTACCCTAATTCATTAGATGCTCAGAGAAAAAAACAAAATTTGCCCCTTTTTATTTGTATGGAAATAAAATTTGCTTTTGAAATGTTATTAAACATGCCAGTAAAAGTCAATGCTATAAATCTCAAATAGCATTTAATGGGCCAAAAATCAATATTAATCACTTTTTTAATGAATTTCAAGGATTGCATAAATTAATTGTGTTGTAGTTTTTACACTCACCATGTTTTGAATTCGCATTCAGAGAAATGAACCATGTATTTGCTTGGTGATAGGCCGGAAGTGTTCGGCCTGGAGTCGGGCGTCATGCTTGGTAAACTTAAAATGGATATTAACAACTTTCGTTTACAACTCACCCCAAGGTAATACCATTACACTCATTGAAATTGGACTTTTTGAATTGCCGTCCTAAATACGACTGTACTGTTACACTTATTACAGAAATAAATTCGATTAGGAACCTCAGTGGAATTTATGGCGCTGTTGTCCAGTTTAAACGCCCTATTTGCCTTTGAAACCTGAAGGAAAGAACAAGTCATGTTTGTTTGCTTTGTTAATGATGATTACTGAATGATAACAGTGTGATCCTTTAAGCTGCTTGACACCCTTTTGAACTAGCTTGGTATTAACTCAGAGGGTGGTATTCTGAAAGGGAGGGTAACTTTAGACCCGGGTTTAAACCAGGGTAGTCCTACACTAGTGGACCTTTTTTCCTTCCAACATACTCTAAAAAAATGTGCGGTAACGTGAGAAACTTCCTCAGGGATGGGCCGGAACCGAAAGAAGGTTCCACTCAAGTAGGACTAACCTTGGTTAAACCTGGGTCTAATAGTTAGTCTCTCCTTTACAGAATACCAGCCCTAGGTCTTGGAACAAAGGACACTTCCTAATCTCTGTCTTGGGGTTCGTTCCTAAGTGACCCATCTGACCCACTTTTTTCTGACTCACTTATTGTAATTCAGACAACCTTTCACCAATAAAACCACCTGGTGTTCGTGAAGGTTTCCAAAGTCATAAGCGTGTCAGAAAAAAGTGGGTCGGAGGGTCACCTTACGGAAGCACTGTGTCTTGTAACAAACCTGATGACACTGTACTCATTTTTTTTGTCTCTAAATCAAGGTTGTGAAAATTGAGTTCTTGTCAAGCATTTTTGCTCCTAAGCAATAAAGAAAAAGTTTCAGTAAAAATCTTTTTCATTTTGGCCTGGGGTTAGGGTATTTTGTGTAAGGAGCCATAAATAAAACAAGAATTGTTATTTCCTACAATGTAAAGGGGGGGACATATAGGAATTTCTTTCCACTTTCTGACACTCTAACATTTGTATCAAGACTACAGGGCCCACTCAAAAAAAGTGAACGAGCTTAGTGAAGCAAAACAGGAGACTCAAACTGTAGATCACTATATGCTGCCAGGGGGTTGATTTGATCCTGTAGAAGGTACGAATTAGCATGATTCTGATTATTTCAAGAAGAAAACAATTAAGGCTTCCAAGAGCACTAGCTGCTAACAAAAACTCAAATATTTCTACAAGTTACAGTATTAGTTGTAATTTTTGCAGTGGTTTTATTTTATCATTTTAAATTGACAATATAGATCGTAAAAATGTTGTACAAACAACTGTAAAAATTATACTGTTTTATTGGGGGGTACACTACAAATGACATCAGGGACGTGTTGAAACATATGGTCCTCTTTTTCAGCTTCTATAGTTATTTGTCAAAATCCCTTTGGCACTGTAAGGAACCCGTTTTCCCGCCAATACGACGACTGTTGGATGCATGAGCGCAGTTACGCAAAGAGATGCGCGCGCGTATGTCATTCCACGGGATTTAATGACAACACAAGAGTATATCATGAACCCTTTTCATGGCCATTTTGGTGTGCAATGGGCCGTCGTTTTTTCAACAGTTCTAAAACTTGTTGGAAAATTATCAAACTTCCTCAATTGGAAGCCCAAATTTTCTAAAATTGTTAGCAAAATTAGTCTATCCCTCAATCTGAGCCAAAATTTTCCCCAATTATCTAAAATGATCAAAATTTTGAGGAAAAATGCATATTATGTGAAATTTGTTTAGCTCTGGGTCCCTTTTTCAGCAAAAAATGGTATAGATAGGGTCCTACTTCCAGACTGTTGATATGCAACGTCCCTACGCAAACAAAATTTAGAACCCGGTCCTTATGATAGGTAACACTTGGTGATGTATCTACTTGTTGTAAAAATACTGACATGTTCAAGATCTCATTGGTCAAAAATCATAAAAAGGGCATGCATTAAAAAATCGCTTATTGTCAGTACCATACTTATGTTAAAGTCAGTGCTTTCTAGTAAAAAAATCAGAGGTCAAAAACATTTTGTTATAAACTCTTGATGCAAGTAGTAAGTAATTTTATGAAGACTTGGTTTGCTGCTAGATTATATTTTACAAATTAATGTCAATATTAAACTGAAAGTATCCATTCATCCAACCCATGGCCCACTCACCGAATTCATATGCTATACAAACAATATATTCGCAACCCACCTGCATGGACGTGCACATTTGCACCCAAAACCACGTAAACTGTTGGCAACAAGGGGGGATTCCCCCCGACCAATTTTTTCTTCCCTCTTCCCCCGTCCCCCCCCACCCCTAGGCCTGAAAAAAGGAAAATGGTGGTGGTATTGGCAAAAAATTTGGGGCAAAATACCAAATTTTGGCAAAAATCAGTTGATTTTTGGCCAAAATGGGTTTTTAAAAATTTCAAAAAATTTTTGATATTTTTCCCCCAGAATGTCACTTTTGACCCCCCAAAAATTCAATTTCCCCCGTTTGCCATCCCAGAAAAAGGAGGGCTGGTGCCGCATGCACACACCACCACCACCTTCTGTACAAATGTGATTTTAACAACGGGATATACGCACTTACTCACAACACACCACAAATCGTAATATTAATCTTCCACTAGTGATGAATCCACCAAAGTGCTGAGGGTTGCTGGATGTGGGAACATTAGGGCTGCTACAACACAAAAAGTAAATCCAGAAACAACAAGGAAAGCTCACACACACACTTGCATTCATATGCACATGCACTTAAGCACACACATACCCATGCATGCACAAAACACCACACTCATACAACACATATCCCACTTTTACACCCAAGATTTAATAAGTAAAAGGGATGGCAATCCCGATTATAAATATTGCCTCTTTCTCACCTTTGCAAAGGTTCCTAACTGTCGGTACCATGTAGAAATGGTGGAACTTGCCACTTCTGCCGGAAAATGTGTTTGTACAGAGGGGCTTTGTTGGAGATACTGTCAGAACCAAGGTGAGATTGATGATGGAATTGGGGGTAATTAAATATCAGCATTGGAAAATCAAGTGAAACTCTGTTTATCCCCCGGGCTGAAAGCAGAAGGGGGATTATGCTATAAGGCCAGGCGGAGGCGTGTGGCGGCGGCGTCCAACACAATTGTGAACGTGATACATGAGAACCCATAAGGGTTATGGTGATGTTAAACTTGGTGGGTGGGATCGGACGGCATGCCCTCATCTGATTAGATATGGGCGTGGCCTATGCTAATTAGGTACTAATTGCATAATTAATGAGGATAATTTTGGGTATTTTCCAACACAATCTTGTTGAACGCGATAACATGAGACCATAAGGGGTATGGTGATGTTACTTGGGGGGGATCGGACTGCCATGCCTTCATCTGATTTAGATTCGGGGCGTGGCATATGTAATTAGGTACCTAATTAATACTAATGAGTTAATTTGGGGTATTTTACAAAACGCTTGTGAACAAAACTATAGAAGTCCATATTCTCTCTATCTAACGGCGCAGCAGAGAACGGATGGAGGGGAAAAATCAATTCTTATTTTATTTGTCCTCAATCTCCTTCCTTGTAGCGCCAAATGTCCTGTTGGTCATTAGGTTGGGGATGTCAGGATGGATCCTGCTGGATGTCTAGAGCAACCCACCTCAAGTGTAGTTAAACGGTGGCGACGACCCCTGTTTTGGGCATGGTAACTTCCACATGTGAACGTCTGAGACTAATTTGCATCGCACGATGACAGGACGGCAAATCGGCACGGCGTTGCGGCGGCAACCGATGAAATGGAGGGATATCTCCATATATTGGTGCTTTGGTCGTGTTGCTAGCGCCAGGATATGTTTTGTACTCGCATAAGAGATTGGTGTAGGTGCAATCCAGTCTATCATGTAGCTCTTCTTTCATGGTCCAAGTTATCAGATCCTATAAACAGGATACTATCTACACAGGCTCTAAAGAATTCAGCGTGGTTGAATTGGAGCTACCAGATTGCCATACGTGGTGTTTGTAGTTTATTGCAGGCATTCAGCTTGTCCTTTGCGGGACAGGAAGTCTTTCTGCTGTCAGAACATAGGACCTAGATACTGAAGTCCTTGACCTCTTTGAGTTGGCTACCATCTGCTTGCAGATAGTTGATGATCGTCTTCTTCTCATTGCAGTCAATCTTCAGTTCTTGGCTTAGATGTAGGCCGTACATTGTCGCCGCATTCTCAAGTGAGGTTAGTAGATCTTGTGCACCAAATATCAGATCAGCTGTTAGAGCTAGATCATCTGCGTAGTCAAGGGTTCTGTTGAGGATGCGGACCCATGTGACGCCTGGAACGCTTGGGTTTGAGGTGAGTCCTTGGTCGTTCATGATGTCAAGCCTGTCTGAGGATGTATCAACAGACTACAAAGAGATAGGGAGCCAGAGTATCTCCTTGGAGATTCCAGTAGTTGTTAGGAAGCTTCCTTTGTGGGCCATCCATGGTCCTGAACAAGCTATATGGGTTATCATACATGATGGCAATTGCCTTGATAGTCTCATCCGGGAACCATAGTTGGCGAGAAATATGCAGCATTTACATCCCTGTTCAAACCCCCCTGTCAAAAGCCTTGTGAAAAATTTAAAAACACCAATAAGCTTGTCTCTGTGTTGGAAATCTCAACTCTTTCTTGACTTCTGAGGGCAAGTATATGAGGTAGTTTGATCTGCCTTTGCGCGAAAACCGTTCTGGCTTCGTATGAGAATGGGATCTATGTGAGGAGTGATGCTGTTGGAGCAGCATGGAGTTGTAGATCTGAGAGGACATAGTGGTGCCAGTGTAATTCCTCTGTAGTTTTGGGGGTGTTGGAGGTCGCCTTCTTTGGGAGAGATTGATGAATGATGTTGAAAAGGCAGCTGGTTTGTTTTCCAATGTAGGTGTTATTCAAAATTCTAACAGTTGATCATGGAATAGTGGATTATTCAAGACTACTGCAGGAATGTCGTCGGGACCAGGGGTGTCTTGGTGTTCTGCAGTTTCTTCAGGCAGATCGAAGCTCCTCCAATAGGGGAAAGGTCAGTTGAGATTCTTTGGGAAGGGTGTCGGCTATCTTGTGATTGAAGAAAGGTGCATCAAGGTTAGTGTTATATTAAACTGGCTTGCCAAGTAGAAGCTAGTAGAGAACTAAAGTGCCTGAAACAATGGTCAAGGCGTTCTCAGTTGTTTAACCTTGTTCTATAGGTGGGGAGCCTTTTATCGGTCAGCTCCTCAGGCTCCCAGGCAGTCAGCATGATGTTTTCAAGATGTCGGGCATAAAGTGCTTCAGCATTGGACTTAACATGCTACTCAAGCCCACATTGTAAGCGTCATCAAGTGCAACCTTAGCAGCATCAGTTTCTGCTTGGAGGATTCTGGTGGATTTTAGTACGGTTGCTTCTTGCTGCAGACTTCAGGTTTTCTCTGGCTTTTCTGACTTTGTCGTTTGAGGAAAAGGCAGTAGTCTCTTCTTTCTTCTAGGTAGAATCTCAATGCCATTTCTTTGGTGTGAAGTGAGGACATTATATACTGCGCTGGAGTTCTTGATATCAAGCTCATCACAAGAGTTGTTGAACCGTTATTACCGCTACAGTTACTGCTCACAAAGCTTGTATCCCCCCACTACCTCCTCCAGTCTATTGTTTTCATGGATCTAGGAGGTGGTTTACTCTGACAATAACTTATTTGGCTCCTGCAAAGAGACAATTCTGTGCTCAGACTTAACAGCTTGCACAAGTGTGGTGGCTCTTGAGTTCTAATGATGTTAATCCACTTCTGTCTGACCAGAATATATAGTCCAGTTGGACAAGTTCTCCATTGGGCGTCGGGTGTCACAGTCTAACTGAATGATTTGGAAATTTGTATTAGGGGCAACCAAGGTTAAATTGTTCAATGAAGTCCTTTCAGTACATTCCATTTCTGTTTAGACTCGTTGTGTTGCAAGTGAACCGCGCGTCGTCAGGTCCAAGCTTAGCGTTGTAATATCCAGGGATGTACAGAAGATGATGGGCTGGAACTGTACTGGTGGACAGTGGAAAGTTCATGGAAAAAGTGAGAGGAGAAAGTTTATTATGGATAGTCATTGGGGGGCCTGTAACAGCAAATGATGTAGTTTCAGGATTGCCCGTCAGTGTACGCTTCAAGATGAGCTCATTAAAGTGGACAAGGTTGGCACATGACTTTGAGAGCCTTGGTGGATGTGTAAAAGAAAGAAACCCCCACACCTACTGTAGCTGCATTTCTCTTGATTCTTCCATGCAGAGGCGTAATTAAGTGCAATCCATGGATTATTCTCCTGTAGTAGAGGTTCACTGTGGCACAATGCGGGGTTCTTGTATGCGACAGATGACACGATATCTTATACAGTTTGGCTTCTGTCGAGTTTCTTTCTTGGCTGTTGTTTAAAGTGTCTGGACATTCAAATTGCTAATGATGAAAGCATTTTGCGTCTAACAAAGATTTGTCCATGCATCTTTGTCAATTTCAGGGTTGGGCGTTCCAGTAGGGCTTAGGACAAACCATCTGAATTGTTAGAGACCAATTTTGACTCAGGAGGCACAGACTTTAAATCAGGGGCTTTAACCCTGGTGCAACGTTGTGAACTATTCCATCTTGCAAGTTAGCTAAATAGTTAGATGGGATGTCGCCAGGTCTCAGCACCCTTTTCTGTGGGGAAGGTCCCTTAGCCTTTGTCTTTGAGAACGGTGACACTCTGCAAGGGAGCAGTGCCTTTCTGTCAGGGATGGTCCCCTAGCCTTTTTCGCACACATGAACCATCCTACAAGGCAGCAGGTACTATTTAACCATAGTTGGTTTGACCTAGTAAGTATATACCTATGGACCTTAACTCACTCAATAAGGCGATAAAGGAAAGGTGATGAGAAGGGAAGTAGTCACAGCATCAGTTGGTACACACACTGTTTTTACCAGACAAAAGAGAGGTGGAGGATGCTGTCTCCATTGTGGGAAAGAGTCACTGAGACAACCTCCCCCATCTCCTGATGTCACGTGTGTGTGGTGCACCTTCACCGCCTTACTAGGATCTGTGTCCTGTACCCCCAGATAGGCATCACTGATTGATTACAAACTATCTGAAGATCCATAAGTCCGATTTTGATAAAACTGTGGAGGGGGGGGAGGGAATCATGTACTCTTGCGCTGATTAGGTTTAGTGGCGCATGGCATTGCTAATTAAATAGTTCATTTGATATTTCATGGGTAAAATTTGGTGGTATTTTTCACCCAAAAAATTGTGGAACAAAACTATCTGAAGATCCATAAGTCCGATTTGATGAAACTTGATGAGGGGAGGGAATCGTGTACTCTCGGATTAGGGGTTAAGGGGGGTGTCGGGTTAAGGGGGGTTGTCAGGGGTTTAAGGGGTGTTGTCCAGCTTTAGGGGGGTGTTGGGTTTAGGTCCGATTTTGAGTGAAACTGATGGCAGGGGTGGGGCATCATGTACTCTCGCGATGATGTAGGTTTTAAGGTGGGGTTGTCGGGTTTGTTAAGGGGGGTTGTCCGGGTTTAGGGGGAGTTGTCAAGCTGTAAGGGGGTTGTTGGGTTTAAGGGGTGTGGGTTAAGGGATTTGGGGTTTAAGTGGGTTGTTGGGTTAAGGGGGGTTGCAGTGTATGTTTAAGGGGGGTTGTGCTGTCTGGATTAAGGCGGATTGTTGGGGTTAAGTTGGGTTGTCAGGTTAAAGGGTTGTTCGGGTTTAAGGGGGGTGTCTGGGTAAGGGGGCTTGTGTGGTTTAAAGGTGGGTTTTTGCAAGAGTTTAAGGGGGGTTGTCAAGGGTTAAGGGGGGTGTTGTCAGGGTTTAAGGGGGGTTTTCCAGCTTTAAGAGGGGGTTGTGGGGTGTAAGGGGGATGTTGGGGTTAAGGTGGGTTGTATGGTTTAAAGGGGGTTGTCGGTTTGTTTCAGGGGGTGTCTGGATCTAAGGGGGAGGTTGGCTTTTTAGGGTTTAGGTGGGTTGTCCGGGTTTAAAGAGGTTGTCCGGGTTAAGGGGGGTTTTTTGTCTGGGGCTAAGGGGGGCTTGTGTGGTTAAGGTGGGTTGACAAGTTTACGGGGGGTTGTCCAGGTTTAAGGGGGGTTGTCCGGGGTTTGTTTACGGGGGGTTTGTCCACATTTTCCAATACAAGCAATTTTTGACATCACCAAACTGCGACTCCATTGGCAAACCGCGATGGCCAGACGCACAAATGTGTCCTGGGGAACAGAGGTATTTTGTTCTTCAAAACAAGTCCACATTTGGAAAATGGCACCCTGCAAAAATCATTTCTTGCTAACAGGCCTTTGTTTCCATTTTGAAACATATTTCCTGCTGTAAAAATTGTATGCAATACTTTGTATTGAGAAAAGGGACAATGTGCATGTCCAGAAATTATGAAAACCGCTGTTTGAAGGTATCATTTATTATGACAACCAGAATAAAAACACCAAAACATTATTGTTGGCAACACAGTTTTTGACAACTGGTTTGGAATATTAGTCAATAAACTACATCCTGTTGTAAATTTTATGAAATTTCATTGGGACAAGTTATGATTTTCTTAAAAATTTAGTTTCCACTCTTGGCTATGGAGCATGTGCATATAAGAGGGGCGCTTTATTACATACAATCATGACCTTTGTAGGCTCTATGGCAAGATTCTGGCCAATAGATTTGTTTGATGTTTGCAGAGACAATAGATCTTGCATGTCCCTACTTAATATCAGTTGTCAAAACTGTGCCGCCAATGCTTAAAATGTTCTAAAAATTAAAAGAATGAGCATTTGTAAAACAGCTGTGAGAATAGCTCAACACGACTACAGTGGTTCTTCGTATTTAATACCTCACTGAAGTTCCTACAGGTTTGATTGCCTACAACCTTGACGAGAATGGCGGGGAGACAGTGTGATAACGGAGCCAATGTACAGTCTGCAAGATAAATCAAGGGGTTTTCTGCCAAGTAACAGGAAACAACAATTACAAACACCGGTTTTGGTGAAAAATTGGAAAGTTATTTGTGACTTCAACACTACAAATATTCGCTCACCTGGAGGTTTTCGCTAGTCGACTAGTGTCATGTAATCAGCAGATTGTGGTGCTGTGATGGTACTTACTGGCCACTGGTAGGATATCCTCCCTAGTATGACGTCATAAAACTCAAGGATGACGTCATACGATGTTAGGATGTGAGGAGATTATTCCAAATAGGATCTAAATCCAGTCCTCTGTCATGATTCAAGTTAGGGTTTTGCCAGCATTTGAGGAATTTTCTTATTTCTTTGATGAACATATTAATTTAATATCTATAAATTTAGTACGCTTCTCTTAACTTGGCTCTTTGGCTCAGTTGGTTAAAGGGGATTATCCGATTTAAGTATATAAAATAATATCTTGATTGAATGGCCTTCACCCCAAAAGCCCTTCTGTAAAGTTTCGCGCCGATATTTCAACCCATGTTCATATGAGAGTTAAAAGTGTGATTTTTATAATCCTCATAGAGTACTGTGTAAAATTAATATTGGTCGAGCAAAATGGGGCTCATTTTCGCTCATAACATCAAAACCAAACATCCTTCAGCCTAAGATTTCACAGGGTAAACGAGAAAAATAATAACTTTCTTCAGGTAACAAGATTTTGACCACTTCTGGTCAAATCTGGGGTTCTGGGGACAAGGCTATTAGCGATCGTGGCCCTTTTAGAATGTCATATCTAAAAAAAATAATAATAAGTTATTTGTTCAAATGCAGCTGTGCGAGAGTGGATAGTTTGTAGTTTGTTTTTTCAGTGATTTATATGCAATCTTTTAGAAATGTGACCTATTTTGGGAAAGCATGTGAGCATAATTACACATGCAACAAATTCAACATGTTAAGAAACCTAAAAATATTTTTCTATTTACACTCATGCCACTGTCATCTTTAAGTTTTTTTTCGTACATTTGTTCATCATCTTGTGAGACATCTACTCTCGTATTTCTTCTCCAAGTGTCCACCAACCTGGTGATCAACATAGACAAGGGACAAGTCAACCCATACCCCAACCCAGGCCAGGATATCGTGATCAACTGTCAGTACATCAGTGGAACTTCGCAACCCCAGCCAATCTGGACTGACCTTCCGGCGAGCAGATTCTGACTCTCCAAGGTGGAGCCTCTATCGCAATCAACACTGAAATCCTCACGACAATGTCCACACAGTTGAACATCTTGGATGTGCAAATGTCAGATTCTGGCGTATATACTTGCTACGTGGGACAGTGGACGAATCCATACTCGTTGATTGTAGTTGGTGAGTTGGACTCTCTCCTATTCCTAACGACTAAATCTTGTATCTGATTTCAGAAACAAACTATACTAATTCACTGATTGCATACTTAGCTATATCCGTAATAAACTTTTATCTCTCCTGTGAATTCAAGAGATCTTATGTTGTTAGCTGCCATTTTGACAAATTGCCATAACATATAATTTATGCCAAGTCTTTGGTCAGTGGCTCTTGAAATGGTTCTTCAGGGCAACACTATATAGTTCTTGGTGACTGTCCACTTGAAGCCATTTCAGAGCCACTTGACTCAAGGAAGATAAATTAAGTCATTCAATACATGGCAACACATACAAACAGATGTATCAACATAGCAGCTATTGCATTTACTAAATTTAGCACAAGATGAACTATTTTTTTCAAATACCGTACCAACATGCGATCCTGAATGTTGTGAATGGTGGCAGTTTGTGATTCGGGGATCTGTTCGTGCCCTGACGGCTTCGCTGGATAGCATTTGAATTTGAATGTAAGTAGTAATTGGTTCTTAATTTTTTGAATAAACGGTGTTTAGTAATTTGGTACGGACGCAACCAGTATTGTACCAAAGGTATAAATCTGTAAATTAGGTGGTAAGTATGCAACCCTGTGTAAACTTCCATATTCATTGTATAAACCAAATGCAAGCCGTATAAATTATTCTGTCAATGAAAATCTCTTCGAAAATCCGCAATCTTGAATGAAAATAATAAATCATATTAATACAGATCTTCTGCTATTACCCTCTATAGGAATGTCATGAACTTTTCAATTAAAAAATACCCCTTTTTTTTTTTTGATTAAGCGCAAAAATCCAAATTCATGAAAATGACTTGGAAAAATGCCATTTATTTACGATCATACGGAACAAGCAGTATACCCTAAATTTGGAGATGATGGGACTGGAATTGGCTCTACAAACAATGTAGTTCATTATTTGTTTTCTAATTATATAATTTTACCTATAGTTTGGCAACAGGAATGCCTTCAGTTTGTTCGTTTGTGATAAAAAAAGGGATAAAATATTGAAAGCATGTGAAACCTTATCATTTTGAATAAGACCCCTTACCATCCTTACATAATGATTTGTTGCTTGATCTTTCAGTGCGGCATGCTGATCCTTCCTTGTACTAACGGCGGAGAGTGGGGATGGGGGTGTGTCTGCAGAGTGGATTTCAGGATATTCTGCCAGATCACAAGTAAGTATTGGTGGAAGGGTGTGTTCAGGTTCATTCCTACCTCACTGCATCAGTCTCTACTAAGACTAACAGATCGCGAATACTGCAATAAAGTTAAATCAATTTCAGCTGGAATTGCAGTGAGTTGCAACACTGCCAATGCACGGCGCAAGAGAGTGGAAAAGGAACTTTAACTCTCTGAGCTTTGCGGCTACTGTAGTGTTTCAGGAGTTCAATTTTTTTTTGTGTCGTCTGCAAGAATGCAGAAGGCAATAGGGATTACTCTGTCGTAGTTTTGTCTCGTGGGTGTGGCTGTGGTCAAAATGTTAAACCCGTAATTAAATTGCATGCCGTATGTGAGTTTCCGTAAGGGCTACGTGAGTAACTTGGTGGAAAGGAGCGGGAGGATTGGGTGACATGTTGGTGACTCATGGTGGGGGCGACCTTGGTGACTCATGTGACCTTTGGCCCCATTTCACAAAAACGCGCGGCAGACGACACTCGTTTTATATTTTTAAAAAATAACAATAATATAATTTTTGAAATTGCACATTTTATACCAAGTTTTAAAAATGCCGGTTTTGTACAGGTTAAGAGGGTGGCCGGATACACATCGCTCAGCAATACTGTTGTGTGAGGATATTGGAGCAAAAAGATAAATGACCGGATGCCCTTCTGACGTCAATCCACAGTTGTCGGCGGTGGGCCTAGCTTTTGGGCAACCGCGCCCACCAAACAAGGCAGCTGTGCTGGATGGCCGCCATTAGCTCTCCAGAGCTTGACGCCCTTGTAGTAGTTCTTCTTTTTCATTCTCCAGGGTAAACCAGCTACCCTCCTCATCAGAAATCCGATGGGTGTGACGGTTTAGCCGCCGACCAACTCGGCCCGGGGGACAGGTAGTACTGGTTCCAGGATACCAGTACAGGCCTCCAAAGGAAACCTGACCTGACTGTCATGACCATATTGGAATACGCAAAAAATGCATTCAAAATGCGCATAGTTTAAAATAGGTAGGAGGAAAGGAGATGTGTTTATCACAGAAAATCTCTGATTAGGACTAATTTCAATTGTCAGAAAATTAGAGAATAAAAGAAAGGATTTGTTGTTTAGCCTAGCCAATATCATGCATATTAAAGACCCGGCCAACATGGGAGTAGAGGATACGGCACAGATCACTATGATAAAAAATTTGCACTGTGTAATCAAATTCTGACACACAGCAAAAGAAGAATCCTATCTTTTATCTCATTCGTATTTAAATTTGAATTCGTATTTAAATTGAAATTACCTATTCAATTACTTGATTAAAAGACAAAATGATTCTCCACTTAAAAAACAGAACAGCCCATCTGGTTGGGTGGTTGATTAGATTGAATGGCGCTTTCAGCAACAATGGCTATATGCGCCAATTAAAGTAGACTTACCAATACAGTTACGTTTCAATTCACATCAGTAGACAATGGTAGACAGGTGTACGTTGTATTTGCATCTCAAACACAAAAAACGGTATCGTTCGGAGCCACACCCGGCTGAGTCAACGGCATGGTAGTAGGGCCGAGCACCACAACTATACCGGTAATACGTCTATGCTGAACACAGCCCAATATCCAAGCTGGTACCATATTCACTGTTAGATATAATCACGCAGGCCATCTCCGGCGATATCCAAAGCTCGATATAGACTGCTCAGTAGGAAAGCATATTCAAAGCATTAAACCGTGCTGAACAACACCGGTAAGCCGCGCTATCAGTCTGGTACCACGTGGAGGGGGGGATTGGGCTTGCCCGCGTACACAACTATACCGGCACGTTCGGAACCTTACCAGACAGCCCCATACTGGGGCACTGCGTAACCATATATACCTTCAGGAATTGTTTGTGTAATGATCCACTATACAATGTCGCCTCAATTAGATAAGCAAAAACAATGAATTGCATGTTGGCTACACTAAATCCTGCCCAGAATAAGAACAAATTTCAAAAATGTAAGCATTACTTATTAAAGTCGCTTAGTGTTGGTGCAGATAGCGGATATGATCATAGAATTGGTGCAAGACATTCTGCAATTGCCCAGCATATCGGAAACCATCAATATTGGTGTGCGTGTTGGCAATAGCACCATCTATTACAGCCTGTTTTATTGCCCCGTGGAGAACAAGTGCTGCAAATTGGACAGGGTAAGTGCTCAAGTCTGTGGAGTGGTGTGCCCAATGGTGAAAATAACCTGTGTGGACGGGCACGGTTTACGCCCATAAACCTCAAAACACGGCCCTGGCAAATCAAAATTAGGGGTGGACAACACATATTTTACACTCAGTAGACCCATAAAGATCTCTGTACAATGCATTTCATGTACCATTCCTTAGAAATGACAAAAGGTTTTGTCGGTGCTTGTAGAGAATAAGAAATTTTTTTGTCCCTAAAATTGATGAGATCCTTTTACAGAAGGAGTGATGATTTTTTACTTACCATTATTCAAGATCCGTTGCGATCAAACACAAGGAAAACTTCTCACCTTTGTTGATTGATTAGCGTTCATTAGTTATATTTTTAAAGGCCTCCTGGTCCACCTGTTAAAATCATTGTTACTGTTTACAGCGATTTATTCGCTTATGGGCCAAAGATCCTCAAAATGAAAGTGTCCCCTGGTTCACTCCAAATGTCTGTTAACCAGAGGACACATCCTAAAACAAAGTGGTCCCTGGTTCTATGCCTCTTATTTTCACCCTTGGTGTGCCACCAATATGGGTCTCAATTTCAACCTTTTGTGATTTATATCACAGGTATTGGTGCCCAGATGGTAAAATTTGATTTTTTTTTTCTTATCTCTAGGAGGTACTGAGCATTTGAGTATCGAGGAGCTGAGCCCGACCTCAACCAAGCTGATCTTGAATGAAGTAGTCAGGAGTGATTCCGGCCTGTATGTGTGTGCCATAGGGCCACGCACCAATACATTCACAATGATCATTTACAGTAAGTAGTATTTATTTCACTCTAAAAAGCCACAAAAGGGGGAACTTATTTTACCACAGACTCCAGAAATGAAGAAATGGTCTACTTATTCTCCTTTGGTGCCATTTGTTCTTCAGGTTGTATTAACTTAGAGAATAAAAGATAAGAGTTGTTGTTTTGCCTATCTAATATTTTGTTATACAGGATGGGCAGTCCAAACTATTCCCCCACTGTCAAAAATGAACCAACCTGTACTATACTTTGTCCGGCCTGAACTAAGGAGTGATGTCATAGCTTTCACGCAGGTATTCTGCATGCGTATCGCGCACGCCGACTTTGTAAG
The DNA here is from genome assembly GCA_023653785.1 of Ophioderma brevispina. Classification (NCBI taxonomy): domain Eukaryota; kingdom Metazoa; phylum Echinodermata; class Ophiuroidea; order Amphilepidida; family Ophiodermatidae; genus Ophioderma; species Ophioderma brevispina. The sequence goes on from JAMKCH010004597.1 coordinate 54,181, forward strand.
CTCACGATTACAGCTGCGGCTTACTGCGATTCGTACGTTTAAGACTCTGTGATAGCTATGACGTCACTCCTAATTAGTTCAGGCCGGACGAAGTATAGCTGTGTGTATCCTCATACACGTGTGCGTAAGCCCTTGCATCATGACCCATTATCTAATATCGCCTCATATTAGATAGGCGACAGCCAATGATATTGCATGTTGCATAGTAAACCCTGCCCACTGAATGAGAATAAGTGATAAATAGCCTTTCACAGCTGCCAGGAAAAATGTAGCTCCAACTTTATGTGCATGTGATATTTCTATAGAATCTAGAGGAAATGGTAATCCCTTTGTTTCTTGGATGGTTTTATAGATTCAACCACCTTCTAATTTTGTTCTACAGTATTTTTAAAATGTTTTTATGTTTGATAATTGTCTTTTACACAATTAAACAAAAAATAAAATCTGTTAAATAAAACAATTGCCAATGATTACCAAATTGTTTTTAATAATTTCTTTCAGAACAACCATGTGTGCCATCTTGCAGTAATGGTGGCACATGTGACAACAGCAAGTGCCTCTGCCCAGAAGGATACTTTGGCAGTTTCTGTCAATTTAGAGGTAGGTCTGATAGCCAAGAGTTCATTGCAGGTCATGGGTCACATATTCAGAGCAGGTCAAAGGTCACACATTCATTGATTTCACCTTCCCAGAATGCATTGTAAAAGTGACACCAAAACAAGTATGCATGTGTGTCATACATACATACATACATACATGCATATTTGTATAAGGCAGGGGTTCTCAATTGGCGGCCCGCGGGCCAAATCCGGCCCGCCAACCATTGATTATTGGCCCGAATGCCTCCAAAAATAAAGGCAATCATTTTAAGAAATTCTGGGGTATTTGGCCCTCAAGTAGGGAACTTTCAAATATGTTTAGCAAGACTCTGGCCCTTCAGCTAATATAAAAAAAAAAAAAAAAAAAAAAAGTTCCCTACTTGAGGGCCAAATACACCTGAATTTATTATGTTTTTGAGCAAATCGAGGGCCAAAAATCAATGGTTGGCGGGCCGGATTTGGCCCGTGGGCCGCCTATTGAGAACCCCTGATCTATATATTAATACCGGTGGTCTGTCTGTGTGTCTGACCGCATCTATTTTCTCGGAGACCGAGGGTCACACGTTCCTGAAACTTGGTGGGTGGGTGCCCCTTGACCGAACGAAGACCGAGTTTGTATTGGTTAGTGGATCAAAGGTCATCGGGGTCATTCAAGGTCAAAGAAGGTCAAATGGGGTAAACTTTGGTGTATCCAGACGAAACTTGGTAGGCGGGGTTGATTGTTGATGCAGAAAATTTTAAAAGTCACAACATGGTCATCAGGGGCCATTCAAGGTCAAACGAACTGCAAAACCTGAGAACCGCGAAACCCAGGTAATTGCCTAGTAGCCACTAAATAGTGATATACATTCTTTGGTGTTAAGGTGCATGTATACAGTCATTTTTTTTCTGTCGTAACTGCAAAAACCGTTTGTTTTGCTACAAAAGTCATACCCATAAAACAATTCCTATTTTTGTTACTTCACTAAACCATGAGATGGACCTATGCACAAATAAGGTCTTGGAAGGAAATTTAGAGCAAGATGTGGTTCGACATGACCGGCTCCTGTCAATCGCTATATTGTGGAGTGTAGCTGATGGCAATGAACGCAGTTTCTGTTAATTTTTTGTAGATTTACATGCCAGACCTTTTGAATGTGGTACGGTCGTAGGACCCCAAGTACCCTAGAATGAGATTAATTTGAATAAATGATGTTCTAGGGATTTTTGAAATGGCATACAACATCACTTTCAAGCTTTTTTATGGCTTAGGTTGCAAAAGCTGCCCTCTTAAGGAAAAAATACCCACACGGATGGTTGCATTATTGTATATCCTGATGGCAACCTCTGCAACATGGTAAAATCCCTAATAAATGAGAACTTTAATCCTATTTCCAAAAGAACACCACCTTTACTTATGTCCCCTCCCCCCAACTTTCCAAGTACAAGAATTAAACCATCATACATTTGTTTTTTGCCTCTTGAGTGTGTCCCAGCCTGTGTAGAATGGAGGCACCTGTGTTGATGGGACTTGCTTCTGTCCTCGTGGATACAGAGATTGCGATGTTAGTTACCTGATAGTAAGTGGGAAATATTGAAGTGTAAATATCACAGGTGTTTTGACCCCATGCAAATGGCTCGTTTATTTTTGAGCATTTTAAGCATTGGCGACACAATTTTGGACACTGATATATGTAGGGGCATGCAAAAGTTTATTAACCTCTCGTCTGCAAAAATCAGGAACATCCTGCGGAATCTTGCCAAGATAAGGCCAAAGAAGGTCAGGATTTGGGATTGTTATAAGCGCGCATTATATGTCCTTTTTCAATAGAGTGACATGGTAAACTATATTTTTAGTAAGAAAACTCACATTCCCCACAATGAAATTCAAAAATTTTTTAGGTTTTTTCTTTTTTTAATTTTTAAATTAGATAATTTTACAAAAATGTGTCACTTGTTGAATTTGGTTTTTTGTCATAAGAATGAGACTTTCAAACAGTCCTGTGATCTATAATGATATGAGGCAGCTTGAAAATTGCAAATCATATGTTTAGCCAGTAGTTTACAGTGGTAAACCACACCTTTAGTGCTACTACTGTGAGTTCTTATTTCGTGCCACATCACATACTGGCTTATCTGACCTTTTTTACTTTTTGAGATATTTGCATATGTACTTATAATGTTAACTGGGCTATACTTTGCAACAAGTTACAATCTTGAAGTGACCTAATTAGTGAGATATTAATTAAGAAATTTTGATCAATAAGCTCAAAACTGCATATCGCATTTCACCTACTGTCTTATGTTTCCATTTACACGTAATTTCAATAGGAGTATAATTAATGTGTTCGTAAAACAAGCTGTTTACGTTTTTCACATACAGATCCTATGTGCGTCTTATCTCCTCGTGTGTCTTATCTGCCTCTTGTGTGAACAGGCGGTTTCACATAGGATCTATTTGAACGCATTGAAATATAACGGTGAAATTAGCGTCGTATGCGAAAATACGACTTTTTTGCAATTTCACATACTACTTATGACTTTGTAGCTGGCTTTATATCAAGGAATACCATTGGCACTTAAAAAACTCCGCAAGGTTGAAACTTACACTTCAGAATGTTTTCTTCATAATGCAAAATTAAAAAGTAAAAATGGTAATGTTTACATCCCCATAGTACAACATGAAATCTCCCGGTCCTAGGAATGTAAATGGCGATGTTCTCGAAAACGGCATTCGTTTCAGATAAGACAGTATGTGATGTGGGCGACAATTTGTAAGCCCACAGCTCTTGGTCAATTTTGATTCTTTAAAAAAAAAAAAAGTATGAACTTGATCCACTTGAAATACTACTTTCAATATACAAAATCAAAAGTTAAATAGACTTTGTACAAATGAAGATTACTAGAACTTGAGTATTTTATTGAAAAATTATACTGAAACTAAAAGTTGTTACAGATTCCATCATCAGTACCCATTTTTTGTCCCTCTGCAGGTATTTAGAACTCATTTTTTTTAGATTGTTCCATATATTTGAATGAAAGAACACAAAAGTTGTGTTCTTACAAATTATGTGAGGTAATCAAGGGCAATGAGTCGGCATCATGCAATTTAGAGTTAAGGCATTTGAGCTACTTCCCGTTCCAAAACTGCTACGTTTGATCAAATCTCATTACCTTTGGACATCTGGTTCATAGATACAATAAATTCTTTGACTTTACTAAACAATGAAACATAAGAATTTACACCTTTTGGTCCATTTCTCAAAAATCAAATAGTAACGATGACCGACTTCTAATTTCCTTATCATGAAACAGGCAAAATTTTATTTCTAGCTGCATTTTTTTAGGGTGGAAATTGGAAGTTTGAAGTGGCTCCTTTACTGATTTTGTTAAAGCCCATTTGAAACAAGACCCTATTATTGAAAAAATAGTTTTATGGGTTTTTTTTTTTTTCTCACCTGTTAAATGTGTTGTGTATTCGACCAAAATAGAGTTTCCCTCCACCCTACCATAAACACAAAACTTGAAAAGGTTAGTTATTGAATTGCCATTTAAGGACCACCATATGCTTTCTTCCCATCAGTTGACAGCACCGTCACAATTCGCATCACCCCAAGCATAGATGGCATACCTACTGAAGGGAGAAGCCCTTAGTGTCAAGCATAGTGTGAGATCATAGGGGTGACATACCTAGAGATGCCCAAGGTGGAAGACTCCTGAAAATTACAGAATTGAAACAGCTCCAAGCTGGTGAGTTAAACTTTGGATGATCTCCCCTGAAAATATATGGATGTTACATTACCTGATGGATAAGGTTTATATACAGATCCTTTGTGTCACCTGCCTTAAGGCAGAGGAAGACACATAGGGACTCAATTGCCACTGTTGTTGTTAGATGTCTTTTGTTGTGAAAAAGGGTTACAATTTGATGTAAGATCTGCTTACTTCGATGGATTTAATCCAAACTTGTGTCACAGGTGCCACAGATCCCCAATTGTCTGATGAGGTCAAGCGTAACATACCAAGGTCAAAGGTAATGTGAGGTCAAGTAAGATAGGCTGAAAATGTAAAATTGACTTCAATTGAAAAGTTGAAGTTCAATTGGAACCAAACTTGAGTCATAGGTGCAACATGGGATCCCTCACTTGTTGAGGAATAAAAAGGGTAACCCCCCCCCTCCTCTTTCATACCAAGGTCAAGGGTTATGTAAGGTCAAGTTGCAAAATAGGCTTAAAAGCTGAAATTCAATTGGAACCAAACAAGTTTATGGAGATTACATGTAAACCCTCATTTGTTGATGAAGTCAAAGTTCGCATATCAAGGTCAAGGTCATATGAGGCCTATCATTCACAAACCGCGACGGCAGGATACACAAGTGGTCCGAGGACCGATGTATTTCTAAAAAAATTTGTAACTTGCCACATTGGTGATGCTGTAACTTCTCAGTAACTTCTTGGTTTGCTTCTTGGCTCAAACATCTCTGAGCTGGTTGGCCCGTCGTCTTCGCATCACTAGGAAATACAACCTTGAATGTGTGAGTTCATTTGTGAAGATTGGAAAATGTAAAACCATGGAGGTTACTGATGCGGAATTAGTTTACCTGCCCTCTAATTCCGTATCTGCGCGTACCTACCCAAAATTCTTGATAATGTACGTTGGTTGTGTCAAACCCAACCCAACCAATCGATAAGCAGTAGTGTACGAGCTTTATTCCCTTTACTAGTGATTCCATGGATCAAGGCATGCTCACCATTTGCTCCAGTTGCCTTTCTATTTAGGTAGAGGTACGCATACCGGATGAGAGGCCAGTTGACCTCTTTTCGCGTTACGCTGACCTGTACAGAAAGTTGGCTGAAGCTTTTAATAAATATCAGGCTGTCCCAAAAAATGTTAACAAACTCGGAACCATAACGCATTTTGTAAATAACTAAATGTCCGCAAATGGGGGTCTTTGTTTGGTATGCTCTTAAAGCTAACTAAATACTTTTATTTGCTGTTTATTTATTTCATTTCAATGCGATATGTATAACAAAAGAAGCTTCGTCTAAAGGAGAGACAAATTCGATGGTCCGATTTGCAGTTACATTTGTATGATTTGTGAACATGATATTTGTAACATACTCAAATATTGGGTTTTTTGATTGTTTATTTTGATTGGTAACCGAACTATTGAAGATATTGGCATCCATTTTTTGAACTTCAATTTTGTCATAAAGTGTGATTATTGTCTTTATGATCAGGGAAGTACTTCTAATTTTCAAAGATTAATCAGTCAGTTCACTTAATTAGCAGAGTAGCCCTATCAAGTTGCTCAAAATTACCCAGAATGCTAAACCAAACCCAATTACGAACCAAACAACCAGACACTTTTTTTTTTTTTTTTTTGGTTTTTTTTATTTTCCCTATTTTTGGTTTTTTTTATTTTTCTTTTTTTTTTTTATTGTTCTTTTTTCTTCTTATTGGGATTCTCCCAAAAACCTATGAATCTATAGGCAGAATAAACACCAAAAACACGAAATTAAACAAAAAGAAAGAGAAACTTCTGCTAATAAGCCTAATTACTAAAGCAGGCAGAATTGAAATAGCGACACCAGGCAGGCCATACATCTCCAACGATCCAGAAAAGCAAGAACTCAAGCCAACATTCTCTTTGTAAAGCGCAGTTGTGTAGAATCCAACTATGAACGTATGGTAAACACGGTGGCAGAATCTTGAGGTCTTTCTTCTTACATAGAACCAACTTCAAAATCTCTTTGTTTTCTTTTTAAGATGGAAAGAATATGTGCTATGAAGCCAGGTGTATTCATGTTGCATCAAGCATTTCAAGTGTTCTAAAGGCAAATCGGACCAAGTTGATTTTGCCCTCTCCTAATTGATGAAGCATATCTTTGTTTTAAGTATCGGATTTTGAGATGAATAAATGGATATATGGAAAGCTTAACTTTTATTGGCTTTAAATGGATCCCAAACAAGACCCATGCGTATTTTTTTCTTTTTATCAAAAATTTCGTCGTTGTCGATTGTTAACATTTTTTTGGACAGCCTTATAAGTCTTAAACTAACTACTGGGCTTATATAAAATAAATTGTGTCCAAATGATTTGTGACAAGCATAAAATGCAGAGCCAAGCAGACTTTTCCCTGTCCTGTCTACCAACTATACGGACAGGCCAATCAAATTTCAAGTGACATAAGATATTCATTGATGAAAAAAACATGGTCCTTCCTTAAGGTGCAACGAGAGATTTCATCAAATTAGGTGGTCCCCCCCACCCCCCCCCCCCCAAAAATCGAAAGTACTGATTTTTTGCCCTGATGTAAAGCTTTCCATCAAGATTCCCCCTCTGGAAGGATTAAGCGAGAAACTGGACGGGTCTTTGGTCACAACAATTTGTGAATTTCGAATTTCGTCCGTATAGGAGGCAAATACGAAATTCACCTATGGTTTTACATTGCAATGGTCAACAAAGCAAAATCAAACCCATTTCCTCTTTAGACATTTCTGTAGCCAATCACAAGTAAGAAATCTACTTGAGTTTCTAATCTATATGAAATTAACTATTATGACACCTAATATTTTGGGCTCAAATCTGTCATTGCACTTTACACTGGTTTGAATTTTGATTGTGAATTAAAACCCTGTTTGATTCAACCAGGAACAATACCAGGACCAAACAATTGGAATTTGTGATTAAAGGGAATGAATATCCAGAAGTGAGAAGATGTCGGCTGCATCTTGCTTTTATACAAACCCTTAGATAATTATAATCTAAGCACCCTTAATTGGGTCTTTTCTCTGATTTCACTCTGTGGTGATAGGGGTTTGCGTGGAATTCATGAGCTCGACAGTAACAATCCTGATTCTCAACCACTTCAGTTAGCTGATTCAGGACCATACACCTGTGTTCTAGGACCACTCATGAGTACTTTCAATATGCTGTAGCACCATCCAGAGTAGAATGCGTGTGTCACAATGTGCTGAATGTCAAATTGTTTCAAATGTGCTTGCTTAAGTTTACACAGCTGTTTGACCTATGCCACATTGTCTCTGGTTAATCTTTAAAAATTTTTAAAGCAGTGGCGGCACACTTTTGACAACTGATAAAGTATGACCTGCAAGCCATTTGTAAAAATTGAACAATCTATTGCAAAATCTTTGCCATATTGGCTTACATAGACATCTCTGTAAAACTAGATTTAAAAAGAAAAAATCTGTTGCCCATTTTGAAATCTCATTAAAAAAAAAGATGTGGCAGTATTATGTTCCGGACCATGGATTGTTGTGGCCCCAGCATAGCTGGCACGACCACCTCAGCGATCTGTTGTGGTGTGTAGCATATTACAAACCTGGCACAAAAAGTATCTCGGCATGTTTTGTGTCGATGATTATGTATACAATGTCCTAACCAATTTGAAAGTTTTTGAACATATACATTTTTTTTCCTATTCTTGCTTCTTCATTTAATATCTGGCTTGTAAAAAGCGTGCAGAAATGGCTGAATAAAAAACCGCCCCGAAAGACCAAACCCCCAACACCAAAAGTTCGTTTTGGGATTTTTCTATGGGCAGTGCAGTGTACTGGACACGAACACTTGTACCACAATCAATATTGCAAGTAGGCTTTCTCGCTCATTCAGTCGGAAAACCTCTTTGCGTAAATCAATACACATTATTATGCATTGCACTATACCAGTGACCATTGAAAAATCCGAAAACTGCAACTTTTGGTTTGGGGGGGTTTGCGTCTTCGGGCGCTCTAATCACAGCCATTTTTGCACGCTTTTTTGGCAATCTAGGTGTTAATGAAAGAGTCTGAACATAGGCAACAAAATTTATATTTCGAAACTTTCAAAATGGTCTGACTGTGGCACATACTGATCGAAAACATGCCTAGATACTTTGTGCAGGTGTAGGTATGTGTGTGTTTTTTGTCATAAATTGACAGCCATTGAAAGTTAAAGTTGCAATTGGAACCAAACTTGTCGTCATAGGTGCACCGTGGGAACCCCGTCATATTTTGCTGAGTCAAAGGTCACATGCCCAAGTCAAAAGGTCATGTGAGATCAGTTAAAAATGGGGCTAAAATGTAAAAGTGACCTCCATTGAAATTTGAATTTTCAACTTTCCATAAGGTCAACATGGGATCCCTCATTTGTTGATGAGGTCAAAGGTCATTTGCCAAGGTTAAAGGCCATGGGAGGTCAATTGTAAGATAGGCTGAGCAGCCCACAGCTTTTGTGTTTCTTTGAATTATGTGAGCGTGAAAGCCGAGACTGCAATTCTAGTTATATATGTATTCACCCCTCCAGTTTGGGAGGCCATGTACTCAAAAGGTTCATTGTGCCTTTCAGAGGGTCTATGGAATTCTTCTGGAAGTAGCCTAGTATTTAAAAAAGGGTAAAATTCAATCGGAATAGTTTAACTTGTATTGGTTCTATTTTGCCAACAGCTCCCTGTAACCTTCGTTGTAGAATAAATGGAAGTATGCCGCAATGGGATGTTTGTGTGATTGTGACGACGACTTCACTGGCGAACTCTGTGAATACCGATGTAAGTAGTAAATAAGGGGATTTCTCACAAATGCAAACATTTTGGCTGGTATTCTGAAAGAGTCTTAAGTAAACGGACAGAAATTACGCACAGTAGCCTATGGGACTGTGGGAACGAGCAATTGCTCAAACACAAAACCGCAAGCAAGATCGGGATCAACACAAACTTCGTGAATAAGCTTTACAAGGAATCTAGCTGATCAATGAATAAAACGGAAGATGCTGAAATCACAAAATGCACCTTTACACCAGGTTAGATCCTCCATGAGTGGGACTTTTCCTAACAACTCTAAAAATGTGCTGTAGCAGTTGAGAAAATTCCTTATGATCTCACCAGTTACATTTAACTTTCATTGTATTTGGCAGGAACAAGGTCCACTCATGTAGGACTATACCCTGGTTTAAACTGGGTTCTAAAGTTCCTCCTCCTTCATAATACCGCCTTTAAGATTTTGCCATTAGCCTGTTAATATAACACTATAAATACACACGTTAAACAATCCCTAATAGAGCATGGTCTGTGCCAGTGGAAAACACAGATTAGTGAATCTTTAGAAGTTTAGAGAATGGCCAGACAATGATAACAGGCCTGTGTATCAAAAAGATGCAGATTACCTACAGTACCTTGGACGCATAACCCCCGCAATCCGCGCCAAAGTGCTGTAAGCCTGCTATTAACTAACACTGGGATCCTTCTGCTCATTCAGTCCACGGTAAGGGTATTTAGCGGCTGACTATGTTTTCAGTTTTTATACTTATGGACCCATCTTTTCCACATTCATACGGGGACAATTGAATATTTAATTATTAAAGAACAATATACAGATGTTAATTTAAAAAGGAATTTTAATTATGGGAATAACGCACCACTTTTTGGAAAAAATAAAGATTTGATGACGTCACGCATGATTGGTTTATTATTTTGCTTCGGGGGACCCATCAGGTAAAAAGACGTACGTCTCCCTACATTGGAAAAAACAACCGATTATCGTCATCGTACGTCGGTTTTTGAAAATCATAGGGAAAAGGTAAATTTTGTACGTTTAGACATAATACACGGTGTCCCCTTTTGGAAAAAATATAGCACTTTGGGCAGAGGGGTCAGGTACAGACCTTGATTAACATAGTCGGATTTATATCTATCGGTCGCCCCCCGAAGATGTAAACTGATATCTGAGGGACCTGACACGTGACTCTGGTAGCCTGACACGTGCAACCAAACTATTCATCTCGTTACCTTTTGAATAACTCAATCGGCAAGCAGCAAGCATTCTGTATCTCTGTTGGTCACAGCGTAATCGATCAAGATGTGAGACTATACATGTGGGTCTGTACAGGGAGGGTAGACACGATCTGCTCGTTTGGGGCATTGGGCGATTTCCAAACGGTAATTGTGAAACTGCTACATGTCATTTACTATGGCAGTCCTCGGTCCCATTGACCTTAAAAACTCAAATCTCTTAAACCTTTGTTCAAAAGATCTGTAATATCATGATAAATTTAAGAAAAAAATATGAATTCCACATCAATTCATGCTTCTGTTAAAGGTGCTTGTTCCAATTTATTTGGTATTGTGTTCTCTACTGGATATGAGGCCTGGCACTTGGCACATACACCCCATCAAGTACCGTGGGAAACAAACTTGCGGTTTAGATGGTAGACGCAATAAAGCAATGTTGGCAACCCTATTCAATACTTTGCTACTATTGTGGTTAACCACTAAACGGCGGTTTTTGTTATATCTTGGGAATGAAATGGATTTGAGGCTCAAATTTTCGGACGACAATGAGAAAAATACGCCTTTCATCTGATATCAAAACCGACACTACTTCTGGGTAAATCATGGGGTCCCTACCACGATCGGAACACGCACCTTTAAATTACTGTGGCAAACTCAAAACTCCAGAAACTTCCCCTGCAAAAGACTCTCTATCAAACATAATACCCTTGAACATACGCGCCATGGCTACCGAGCTATGCGCTCTGTAGCCATGCGCACCGATAACCTCTAATATCAAAACAGCCCTATTATAATTATTATCCACCCCAAAACCATTGCACCCCTTGATATGTCTGTAAAGATCAATTTGGTCCTTTTCAACAGTTTCTTAAGTTGAATATACAAAAAAAAAAAGTCTTAATACTTGAATTAATTCTTACTCAATGGAGAACTTCATCTGCCAAACCTTATATGTAAGTACTTTTTTTTTCAGTGGGACCAATTTTTGTGATATCCATCATCCCTCCATCCAATCAGCTGATTATCCCAGGACGAGATGTCACGTACGTCTGCGAAATTCAGGAGCCAATCCTACCCGCAACCCGAATGGGCCAATCCAAGTGGTCCACGATATCTTGCCAGCGGGAGACCGAGGTAATATAGTATGGGTGATGAGTTATGCCTTCGTTGATGTCAAGTGTAAGAATGTAAAATTGACTCAATTGAAAGTTTAAGTTTCATGTGGAACACACTTGGTTTATTGATATA